>RJWM01007926.1:0-75499 GCA_004363535.1 Dasyprocta punctata | reverse complement strand
AGAACTGATTACTACTGCGTTTTTATAACACTGTAGAATACTCAGTAACTCCCAGCATTCAAAAAGACCTATGCAGGCAAGGGCGTTAGACATAAAATGCATTACAATAAATCAACTGTTATTGAAAAAGTTACATCTAGAACAAAGAGGACTATAGAATCAACTTTAACAACAGGAAGATCAGAAACTAACTTTGGAAAGTGACTTGATTTAAACAAAGATAACTGTTGAAAAGGATGTCTACAATTAATCATGTAAGATCTCATAAGTAAATTTATGGACCAAATCTCATTATTCAACTTGTTAAGGAAACACATTGGAAGAAAAAGAATATAAGGAGGACATAAAAAGAAGAAAGTTGAAGTATGGCAGGAGAGGCCGGGAGCGGTATTAGAAAAAGAGGTAGAAAACTATTGAGAAACAGAAGTACTTACTTATCTCTTTTGAATGACATAATACTATCAAACACACAATTCATTTTCTATTATATTCTTGAACTGCAGCAAACATTAGACAAGTAGTTAGGGAAGGGCATTATAGTAATGATATTTCTATTCTATCCTCCCAGTTTACAAATCAAGAAAGGAAACTCAGAAGTAGACTAAAGTATTAGGGAAGGTATAGTCTGGTCATCAAATCCAGGTCTGCAAGTCCAATCCCTGTGGCAAAAACATTGAAAGTTTCTCCACTGTGACTGTTTTGTGAAAAGAAAAGCACAAATGGCAAAGATAATGAACTTAAACACTTTCCATCTAACATTGTTCACATTATTCCTTCAAGTTTTATTTCAAATGCACATAATAAATTCTAAAAGGTTTTCCTTGCCAAAGCTAGCCATTTCTCTCTTTGAATGTTCAGTGCAGCTACTTACATATCTATAGCTTTTATCTTACCCTGTCTGGATTTTTTCACTCTTCTATGTACCACACATACACAAAAGAATTACACTCCATGCCACACATCTACAAAAACCCAGTACATACACATATGCCAGAAAAATAGACATTCTAAACCACAAAAGCAGTCTCCTCACAGAAATATGTGACCAATCATTGTTAAATATTTTTAGGAGAAAATCAGCTTGAGGGCTACCTGAGAGGACTACTGGTGGTGTCCGCCAGGCCTCACCTAGTACATTGTCTTTCAGTAAGTAAAAGCTCTATGAAGGCTCAAGACTTTAACTGCCTGCTCTAAATGATAACAAGGGATTGTCAGCTACATGGAGTCCAATCCTACCATCATTTTCTTACTTGCACTATATGTCAGACATTCACTTCTGAATATGCATTAAGCGTTGCACACTTATTCGTCTTGACCTGAAAATCAACAACCACATTACTGTTGCCACTATCATTTACTTTTTTTTAAATTGACATCACCAAACCCCTTAAACTGGAGACCTTACTGTCATTATTGATACTGTCACAGGTTTGTCCTCTATCACATTGTTTACCATGTTTACCAGTTCAGTTCCTCCTTGATTTTTCACCATATTTTGTTTCTACTACGATTCAGGATTTTATTGTCCTTATTTTGTAATACTAGAATAAATAGACTATTTCTAATTCTAATATATACATCTCTGTGTAACGTCACTCCCTCACTCAAAACCATAATTCATCCAAGTTAGATACAAGTTTAAGTCTGAATATTTACTCTGATAATCAAATATCTCAACTATTTGGACATTATATTTTCAAACTTACCTCATGTCACTGCCCTTCAGATATCAATATGCAGTAGTATAAAAATGGACATTTTGGTGGTTTCCCATCTCTTTGGCTTTGTTCCCATAGTCAGTATGCTTTGTTTCCTGTCTTGATCCAAATTCTACTTATGAGCACTTGTATGTGCACAGCAGTTCTGAGACCCCTCATTCCTGACACCCATCACTTCTTACCTTGCATCCCAGCATTTTGATATGCAGATTTGCTTGCATACTTGAGTATGTGTTAGTTTTCTTTTTAAGGCTATCTTTATTTTTATTTATTTATTTATTTATTTATTTATTTATTTATTTATCTGCAGCACCAGGAATTGAACTCACAACCTCACATCTGCCAGGGCAGGCACTTAAGCCACTGAGCCAAACTCCCGGCCGCGGTTTTTTGAGGCACGGTTGCATTATGTAGCTCAGGCCGACCTTGTGCTCGCATTGCAGCCCAAGCCGGCCTCGAACTCACAACATTCCTCCTACTTCAGCCTCTGGAGTGCTGGGATTAAAGGCATGCTCCACCATGCCTGGCTATTTAAGACTATCTTTATTTGAATACACAATTCATGGCTGATTAATCTTTGTAACTTCCAAAGTTCATAGTGAAATTTCTTACAAAACTATAGAAAATCAATCAATACATGTTGACTTACTAATTGAATACAAACTTACCTAGCAATGATAAAGAAAGTTCTAATATAGTTTCTAATTTAAAGAAAAACACACAATGATTTACCAGAAGAAGAGTTCATAGTTACTTGTTTACTTGGGAGACTAATCAGTAACTGAGCTATCAATGTTGATTAACACTTTCAATAATTATGACTTTATGTGGTGTTGAACAGACATGCAGCCCAATTCCTAAGGGGAGACTAGGTTTTCATCTTAATGATTGAGTGTAAATATACTTTTTCATTTCAATGCATCGAAAACTTAACAGTCATCAAACACATTAACAAGCAAACCACACTGATTTTTCATGTGAGAACGCCAGTCCTAGAAATAAATTGTAAGATTCATTTTATGCTTAAAGTCTATTCTTTATTTCCCAGGTGTGATGGGAGAATATGAGCCTAAAATTGAGGTCCATTTTCCTTTCACGGTTACAGCTGCTAAGGGAACAACTGTTAAAATGGAGTGTTTTGCACTTGGCAAGTAAGTACATATACTTCTATAATTAGACACAATTGTTTATGAAAATGTGACACAAATTTTGGATCATTTTGTTTTGCTATATTTTGTTTGCCCAGAAAGTTCAAGGTTACTATATATTTTTTTAAAAAGAAGGGCAAATGAGAACTGACAAAATAACCAAATTGCGATTATTTTCTTAACCATTTCTATGAACAGCAATATATATCATTTTGCTGCTTTAACATGAAGAAAATCTCACTAAATTAAAATGTTGTACCTCTATAACTTCTTTACTTAAAAATTTTGTATCTTTTTAAAAATTTTATCTAGCAATGATGTAAATAAAGGGAAAATAAAAGGCCAAAATAATACCTACTGTCTTGCATATGTGTAGGCTCTGAAAAGGTATAAGAGTACAAACAATTTTAAAAGTAATAGTTATAGTGAACAAATTGATTATTTCAATATCTCCTAAAATTATAACTTGACATCACGAGCTATCAATATGTACAATGTGTAATCATTCCTAAATCAGAGCAATGATTTATATCACCACCTAATGTCTGCCATACTTCTCAATTCTATTTCTGAGTCACTTTCAAGGATGTTTACAATTTGCATATTGGAATCAGAGCCAAAAGTGGTGTTTTGATCATATTTGATTAGAGTATCATGATTTATTTTAAACAGAGTGTTTTTTTGGGATGATAAGACCTCAGGGTCCTTTCTAAACTCTATAATTATAATTTGCATAAATGCATCTCTATCAGAGTTACTAATCATTTAACTGCAGTAGTATTGAGCTAACTGCCACGGTGTAACTATAAAGTACTTAGAGATGAAATATGCTACATAAATATGTTTATAACAGTAGGGTTACCCTATAAGTGAGAAAAATATTAGTATGAGAAACTCAGTAACTGGAGATTTAGGAATAAACATAGAAAACTCCATGTATTTTAATTTTAAGATGGATTGAATAAACTTCTCTATGTAGGTGTTCTCCAGTCTAAGTAGAAGAAAGATTGTAATAGACAATAATCAAAACAAATTGTTGTGTAACCTATCTTTTAAGAAAATGATGCCCATAAGTAGAAATACATTTTAAGAAATCAAAATTCACCTAATGTATATTGGGATAGATATCTGAGGAAGCTTTCCAAATCTAAAGGTATTAGGCGATGAAAAGGGAAATTAAACTGTGTTATGTGACTTATCTTGGTTACTTTTCTTTCATTGCTGAGATAAAATACCTGACACCCAAATTAAAGAGGGAAAGGTTTATTTAACTCACAGTTTGTGGGGGTTTCAGTCCATAATCAGCTGTCTCCAAAGCAGAGTGACATGATGAGGGGCAATTGTTCAAGGTAGCAGAAGACAGCAGAAGCAGCAAGAACAAAACAGGACTGGGGAGAGCAAGCCTCTTTTTCTCCCTTTTACTGTAAGCAGGATACCATTCCCCACTAAGGGAGGGTGCAGCACTCATACCATCTCCCTGCCCTCCTCTTGTGAGATGAGGATGTTTACACAGTGAGGACCCTGGCTCCCTGCTGAGTCCCTTGAACTTTTAAACTTTACAAGTTGACACAATGTATCAACCATTGTATACTAACATCCCACCAGGAATGTAAACATTATGCACTACACACATTTACTAATAAACTAAAATTTAAAAAGATATTAGTTAAGTCCATAAGGTTGAGTAATACCTTGAAAGATATTTTTTCCATTAACCAATGTTACAGCATCAGGTATTCTTGAAAATGTCTCAGCAAGATGCTTAATTCTGATAAATGCAAACATAATATATTCTGGGTTGATGCCAAAGGTTTTAGTATATCCTCCAGTTAAATAATTCTTAAATGCCAGAATTTGTACTGCAGCCACAAACAAAGGGAGGTCATATTGTAAAACAAATTACAATAATAGGTTTATATAGGAAAGAAACAATAAAGAATATTTCCTCAGGCAGGCTTATTTAATATGTTAGATGTGGCTGCTTTTAGAAACCTTGAAATATGCTTAGTAAATTGATGCTTAAAGCCCTTTCTGTCTAGATAGGAGCCAACAGTTAAATCATTTATATTCTTTAATACTTTATTTTCTTCAACTTCTTCAATCCTTTTCCAACCCCTCCCTTGCCCAAAATAAGTAAAAGGGAGGTTAAAAACACAAACCACCTTAGTAAAGTTCTTTCATTTAATTTTTTAATGAAATGTCACAACTACTGAAAGAAAAATAATATAAAGAAACCTACCACTACCAAAGACTAACTTTTAGCGTTGTGAAACAAACAAGATCAAAGAAATAACATCCTGACATGTGTTAATTCCTCTCAGCATATTATCATGTGGAGTACGTTATCACCGAGTCCCAACATGATCATAGCAACTTGAAATTAATGTCTGAGCATCTGCTTAGTTCTCACAGCTTGTCCGAGCTGCTTCCCACTAACAACTACATGGTTCTTTTGTGGGTCTTCATTCCAGGAACTTCAGTATCTGTCACTAGATACCAATCAAGACCATAACATGCAGGTTGACTCCTTCTCTAGTGCATCTTTGTGGAGCATTTAAACAGATATCTCTTGTAGAGTCCTATAATCCAGTTCCGAAATTGAGCATGTCAAGCATTTTTGCATCTCATGATCTTTGCATGTGCTCTTTCCTCTATGGGAACAATCTTTCACTCTTTTATCCAATAGGGATCCCAATAATGCTGCGGCCTCAACTGAAGTATCACCTCCTACAGAGGCCAGCTGTGACTGCTTTATCTAACTCACATCCATTATTCTCTCCCCAAACACATGTGTATGTATGCGATGTCATATCCTGTAGTGTAATTTTAAATTTACACAGGTATCAATAATACTTATTTCTGTCGGTCATGAACCTAGCTGGAATCCAACTCAGATGGTTCAATAGAATTTAGTAAATGGTCAAGTTAAAGATATGTGAGCAGTATTAATAGGACCAAGAAGAGAATCTGAGGCATTTGTAGACTAGGGGCATCAAGAACTCATTAATATTGTTAACCTGAGTGACCAAAGGAGCAGAGTGGTAATGATACTAGAATTGGAAGAGTTAGAGATACAAAGTAGGCCAGAGGTCACTCAGCAATAGGAAGGATTAGGGAATTCAGATCCTGACTTCTTTCATTTTTATACTTTCTATTCTTTATTTGTTCCTATGGAGCCAAATAGAAATCAGTCAGAAGTCAGTTTACAACCCAAGGGATACAGGCATGGGCAGCAGAAAGTGTAGGGGAAAGAAGAGAATGACCAATAGGGGAAACGAGGAGAGTAGCCAGCACAGTGTGGCTCCAAAAATCCACTTTCATATACCCTGGACTTCTGTCTCTTGCTCTCTTCTAGTCTTTCATTTATTTCTAAATTTACATGCATACTGTTGTCCCTACCTTTTCTGTCTATTCTTGTTATATTTCATTAAATATTTCTCTCCATTAGGCCTACTGTTTCTCCTTCTCTCTATTTCCTATAGTCATGAGTTCTACTGTCTTAATAAACTATTAAATGTGTGACTCACTATTGTTAACTATAGGCACAATGTTGTACAGCAGATCTCTAGAAATTCACATTGTCTACCTGAAGCTCCACTTATATTTTACTCTCATAGCTTGTTACTGTGTCTGCTATAGTTGGTATTTAACACCAACCTAAATAACCTCCTCCCTCAATCACTTAACCTATAAGAAGAGATCGATTATGAAACTGAGAGAGATTCATATTCAAAGGCTAAAGGACAGTGAAAACTACATGCCATAAAGAGTGATATTTGATGCAACAATGTCTGGTGGGACAGACAAGAATAAAAACATAAATGCAAAATCTTATTGTTTCCAACTTTGTGGTGTTCAAGCCTTTTTTCACACTTACTGAGGCACTCCAGATTTCCTATCAGAAATTGCCATTTTTATCATGCTGTAGATACCACATTTTAGATATACTTCCTGTCTCAGGGCAAAAAAAAAAAAAAAAAAAGGTTTGTTCATTAACGCACAGCTGCCAAAAAATAAGAGATGGGCTTTGTAGAGTTGATCTTGTGAATATAAACAGACTTGAGTCCTTTGAAAAACAAGGCCTTGAATGAAGGTCAGACGGTTATGAGAGCCAACTATATGCCAGATACTGTCCTCGCTTTTAGAGTTTTCAGTTTATGTTCTCAAGAAGATACTACTCTGTCTTCCTACATTTAGATGGATCTAACATCACATCCTCTTGAGTTCAGTCTGTCATTATACAAAACAACAGCAACACACTCTGACAAACTTACTCTCTCACCAGCAGCCTTTATTTCTAGGGGCATTTATTGCCCATCTTTTAGCTTTTTAGTGAAACTAAGTTCCATCTTTGAACTTTCGCTTATCCATGACTCTTAGTAGGAAATTTCTTTGTTAAAGAACCATACATAGGAAACATGTAGGAGCGTGCTCCATTGCTCACAAATAACACATCTATTCCTGTCAAAAATAATTTTTTCTCTCTTGATCTATCACTAAAAGTGTTAAATTCTTGTAAAGTAGAACAATGCATATATGGAATTAATGAAGATGCCATTCATAGATAATCTTAAAGTATATATTGTATTCTTAAAGGAAAATAAAATAAATCATTTTAGGTTATCAAATTTTGCTGTATATTGATAACACCAAAGTTAATCAATCTAATCCCTTAAAGAATTCTTCAGTAGGAATTTATTAGATGCTGTCTGTTAGACTGGGTGCAAACAAAAACAAGAGTGTGTAAATTCACTCCTAGAAATGGTCTTAAAATAGAATTACACAATATTAAGCACAGAACTTATAAAATGACTATGACATGGTATATTTTGTATCGGTCAATTTGGTAAAAGTATTTTCCAGAAAAATAGGAAATGTTTAAATATGATCCACAGGGAAACCAAAGTGTATACAAGCATAGAAAGCAATGTATGAAAGAAAACAGAGAAGAAATTACTTAGTTTGGAAAGAAAAGGCTGTTTTAAACATATGGAAGGTTATTATCAAGAGATTGCTCACAAACTGTTCTCTAGTTTCAACAAGGTGGGGAGAGAGTAAAATTTCAACAGTATAGTATTAAAGTAGAAGAATCCAATTGGGTTTAATGTAGAAGTTCCTGACAAAATGAGTTGTTACAGGGAAAATGGGTTATCTGGAGAGGCAGCAGAAGCTCTTTCCCAATACTGCTGTAAGAATGTAATAATGCCCATTTATCTTCCAATGATTTAGTTGTAATATTCCCTGAAAAGAGAGAAATGATCTAGCTCCAGGTTGAAAATGAAAACTTTAAACATTCTCATCTGCTGTCCATTCACTCACCCACACTGAAACTCAATATTAAGGGTAGAAGGGGTGAATCAGACAGTCGTAAGTAGCTGCCTCTCGGCAAATGCGTTATTATAGAACATTTTAAACTGGTCGCTGGCATATGTAGGAGGTAGAGCTGTAGAGTGCTGGATTTTCTTGCTCAATGCATAGCCTTTACATAGTAGAGAAAGGTTATCTTTAATGTTTCCAAGGCCTACTGTTAAACACAAGATACAGTGCTCTTAAAATCGAGTGACAGTTAAAAGAGCCCAAGTTCTGTGTAAGTAAGGAGCCCCAAAGGGCCCTAACAAATGCTTCATTGCAAAGGTTCTTTCCTGATGTGAAATGTAATTAAAAATTGGGGATATTTTTAACTGAATGTGCACAGTGTTTTACTTTAGCCTATAGAAGTCATTCACCAGGTATAGGTAACTAGGCAACATAAAGTCAAAATTTGAACTTTAAAATATAGAGAGTAACTCTGGAAAGCAAATACCATCTCTGGAGCTGACAGGTAAAAGGAAGACTTGGCACTATTAAAAATTAATATCTCAGAGGCAATCCGCAAAGACAAAGACCTCCAAGAAATAACTGATGTGGAAGTGAGTGAAGGTTGTCCTGCGACTTTGGGAAATGAAAGGGCTTTCCTTTGCTGCTGTGGACATGAAGCCTTCCAGAGATGCCATTCATAAGGATCTCAAACAGACCAGAAGCCCAAGGAAACCCAGAAGGAGCAAAGAAGGCATTCATTTTTCTTTTGGACCTTGCAGGCCCCCTTAGAGTGCCCACTCTTGGAAATACAGAAATACATTTTTTGGAATCCTAAGTCCAGCATAACTAAGCATAGTAGAGAAGCATGAAGCTGAAAGGTGATGAAGTAAAAACTAGCAGCACCAGAGCAGGTTCACAGCTGCAAACCCATCTCATCATGAAGCACACCACCTCCTATACCACACTCATACATGTTTTTCTGCTTCTGAGTCTCTATAACACTGATCCCTCTGTTTAAAACATACCACCTTCACAATCTTCAGGGCTTAGGTGAAATGGCAGTTCTTCATTACATCTGCCCTGCTTTTCTTGAGATCCACCCTCTTACCTTTGTAACTATGTAGGACCATGCACATTTCACCATGCAGGCTACCCCACTGGGGCAGCTGTACATAACTGTCTTCTTTAGGGTGCTAAAGTTTTTGATCCTTAGAGTGTTCTTATATGTACTAAATATGTTTAACAAATTGAATTAGTGAATGACAGATGTCAATTTTTCATACTAGCAATATGTCATTGCCTTTGGTTTGGTGTCTCCAGACCTGTGCACATGCCTTGGCTCTGAAAATTCTTAAGCATATTTACATTGACTGTAGTTTTCTGAAAGCTTTCAATATGTGACCTTTCACAGACCCTAGAAAGATCGCTAGATAAGTCAAATACCCACTGACAACCAACAAGTAGTCTGGTTACTGACACTTAAATGACCCCATGTAAAAGGACAAATCTGGAGTTATTCTGTAATAAAAATATCACATGTTATAAAGCAACATAGGTTTATCTACCATGACAATCCTGCAAGCTAATAGTGTTAGCTAATAGTGTTACCCGCAGATTTTTTTTTAACATTACATATTCCTTATCTTGCTCTTGCAGCCATTAACATACAATCACATCAGCTGTGCTCAAAAGGCTTTGAACCAGTTACTGTAATAATTATGTGAGTGACCTTTCCAAACTCATCTGAAATCTGGTGGTGAGGTGGGAGCGAGAATGCATTCAATTTCCTGCCCTTTTTAGTTCCTGCTTATCTCTCTTTCAGATAGCATTTACAAATCATCTTTTGTTACACTCCATCAAACATCTATTAGGGAACCAGGACTTTAAGTAATTTTTTTTTCTTTTTGTGTGTTTATTGCTATAAAAAGTACCAGTTATCATTTCATAAAGTCATTTTAGTTGTAATTTATGCTTTCTTTTCCTCAGTCCTCAGCTGAGTTGTCTCAAATGACTGCTCTTGTGTCCCATTGTAACTGTGATAATGACAAATATTCCTCTGAGACATCCCACAGTCTGCAACTGGCAAATGTTCCTGAAAGAATCTGCTCTTTAGTTACAGATTGATGATTTATTAATACTGTTTATTTGGAACTGCCAGTCACTGAGGACTGTAGGAATTGAAAATGAATTGAACTTGGGTGGTATTTGTCCATCAAACTGAAATCAAATTACTTAATCATGAGATTGACAGATGATCTGGAGGTAGGAGTCAGTTACTGGGTTTAAGAATCAATAAATGTTTGGATCTCACAGGACAGCAGTACATTGCAGAGTAAAGAGAATTACACTTACGAGCTATTGATTGCTTTAATATTATTGAGACAAGTATGCATCCTCATTTCAGGTTGTACTGAAAGGTAATGTATGTGTAAAGAAACTTAGAAATTACTTAGACCATAGTCCAATATCAAGTGGTAAGAGAGACTGGGAAGTCACAAGGAATAGCTAGACCAAGACATGTAGCACTAGTCCTCAGGCTAGTGCTTGACGCTTCTTCAATTGATGACTTTTACATTTTCATCATTTTTGTGTAGAACAGCTATGGAAGGGATCATTTTATTTATCAGATATGATAAAAAGTATGGTGAATGTTTAAATTTTAAAATTTATTAAATGCCACACTGCCTTTAATATCCTTCAAAATACTTCCCTTTCCTTCAATAACATTTATCACATCATTCTTGCTACTTTATGAAGCAGCTCTGAAAATCATCTTTCCATGGCTACCTCAATGTCCTAAATTAGTTGAAAATGTTTAGGGCAATTTATGTCAGATAAAAACATTACAGTGGGTCCTCACACACCTTATTCAAAGGATCTTGTACCATGCAACTTTTGCCTCTTCTCCAAAGACAAAATGATAATAAAAGGTAAATGTCTAGATGTCAGAGAGTTTCAAGAAAGACAGGATAAGTGTATCTGAAGGGCAGGGAGTGCTTTGAGGAGGATTAATGACAATGTGTCTTTTACTATACTTTATATTTTTAAATTTTAACATTTACCACATATTGGATCATACTTAATTTGATTTTGAACTCAATGATCTCATATATTTCTATGGAAACAGGGCCAATTTATTTTTCACATTTGGATTCACAGTTAACTGACATTATATTTTCAACTTCTTTGACCTATCTTAGAACCACTTAGGCTGCCTCAAGGGTAAAACTGTATACATGCTTGAGACCAAACAGCTACATAGCTAGAAAGGAAAAACCAGCTCTCCAAATTGTAAAACAAGTGCCTTTCTCAATTTGCCATATCAGTTTTCAATATCGAACAGTAATTTATCTTTTATCATAGCAAAGTTGTGTCACTTACATTGTGATCAAGGAAAGTCACCAAGTTCATGAAACATAATCCCCAAATGACAGAGAATTTTACTTGGATAAATTTAAACTTTTCAAAAGCTTTATTTTTAGTAAATCTCCCTGAAGATTCCATTAAATTATCTCTTCCCTAGATGCTGATTTTGAGGTCAGAAACTGCTTCGACATCAAAATTCATAAAGATATAAAGTATTCATATGCTAATCAGAAGTTTCTAATCTTATCCTTTTCTACATCCCAGGAAGATTCACCAGATACATAATCTTGTTACAGGAACAAGTTTCTAGTGGTCCCATAAAAGAAACCATTCTAACGAGAGGGTAGACAACAGTCTCAATAGACTCTAGAGCAGGCGATTGAGGTCAGCACCCGGACAGGCTAAGCACATGCTCCACTGCTCAGCCGCCTCCCAGCCATAGGGTGCTTTAAACTGAACTTTTTCCAGGTCTGAAATGATTCCCTATCTCCATAGGTTCTAACTTCATCTCAAGTATTTCTCAAGGTACCAAAACCAAGAATGAGTTTTGTATTCCCTTGGATTCCTATCAGTTTTATGTAGTCATCACCCATGAATTCCCCCTAAGAGTTCTACCAGGAATGTTTTGCCCAAAGGTTTTATCTTCTTAATGGTGATTTAACACCCACATTTCTGTTATTAATGTTGATATATCTCACCAGAAACTTGCTAGCTTCTCTTTTTGTGAAAGCATATTCTAGCTCAAAGGCTTTATGACAACCTTTAATTTTTAAACCTATCACAGTACACCGACTCCTAAGAGTGCTGTGTGTCTCACTGGATCATGGTGTAGTACTCTGAACTAGGTCTTCTTGTCATGTGTCTCCTATTCTCATACTGGTATTAATTGAGCTCAACAGCAACAAAATTTCCCCATGAGAGAAAGATCAATTTGGAATTTTAAGATGTTTCTTTATACAATACTTAGAATGACTTAATACTAACATAGAAATTTAGATACAAAGCATTATTAATATGTATACCATTAGAACTTGTTAAATTTTTTAAATTAA
Organism: Dasyprocta punctata; assembly: GCA_004363535.1. Taxonomy (NCBI): domain Eukaryota; kingdom Metazoa; phylum Chordata; class Mammalia; order Rodentia; family Dasyproctidae; genus Dasyprocta; species Dasyprocta punctata. The sequence continues at coordinate 62,917 of RJWM01007926.1, read as the reverse complement.
GTAAGACTAGGAATGTAACTTTAAAAAATAACTTCATTGTAATTGCCTTATCTTTGTGAATTTTTTCCAAGTATTGTTTTGTACAGGCACTGGTATGCACACACTGTTTGGTTGTCTATCATTTCCCTACTTTACTCTTGATTTTTGTATCACTCCTTTCAGTCAGTCTGATGCTTAATTTGAACTTTCAACTTGATATTGGCTGTAGTTTCATTGTTTAACATGTTCTCGCCAGCCTGAACCATCACTTGTACTTGTATTGTTGGGGCAAAACAACAAACTTATAGATATGTCATGATTAATTAAAAGACTGACCAAGTTGCTGTTCTGCTGTCTCTGGTAAATTCAATTGACCCTGACAATGGCAGCAATTGCCTATACCTTAAAAACACCTTGGGCTGACCTGTGATCATGCAGTAAAAGCTCTCTCTCCCACCATTCCTGTATTATGGTAATTCCCTTAAGTATACTCATTCTGTACATTTCTATATTATGGCAATGTCCTTAACCACTGCCATTCAGTCAAGTCTCTCTCTCCAGAACAACTCCTATATTATGGTAATATTCATTCTGTACATCCCTATATTATGGTAATGTCCTTAAACCACTCCCATTCAGTCAAGTCCCTCTTTCCTGAACAATTCCTATATTATGATATTGCCCTCAAGTATGCCTATTCTGTGAGAGCCTCCTCCTCTGGGTCCCTGAATGTTTCTGTTGTTTCAAGACCAGCCTGTCTGTCAATTATGATTCAATGTATGTAACCAATCATGTAACGTTTGGTCATTTGCTTTGTACCTCCCACTTCTGTTTCGATATAGACTAAACTCCTACCTGATTTGGGGCGGTTGCTTGGAAGGAATTATCCCTGCAACAGTCCACTGGTTTGAACTCCAACAGTCCACTGGTGTGAAGATTAAATGCTGCCTTCTTAGCTCCTTGGTGCAAAGAATTGTCCTTTGGTTTGGTTTGGTTTGGTTTGGTTTGGCTTGGCTTGGGAAAGTTCCCGCAACAGTATGACTGCCCCCATCAGGTGGCTTATATTAATGTTTGTAAAAATGGATCTAATCACTTTTGGCAATATTTTTATTAATAAAATTAACAAAAAGCCACCAAACAAGACAGTCATTCATGTGTCACTGGTGTTTCAAGCCACCTGTAATTAAGACATACAAATTATGGACCAGCTATGAATGTGTTAATTTAGGATATTTGATGGTATTCAATCTCTGCTTCCAAGCTTGTGTCTCCAATCTGGGTTTCCAGCACTCCATCCCAAAGAGCTCCCCATGCACGCACCAGATCCACTTACATAAAAGAGATTTTACAGTAACAGTAAATATAAACTCTTGTTTTATTTCTTGTCTTCTTTTCCATCTTCATCTGTTTTATTGTTTCTTATATTTATTCCTAATTTAGTGCATGATGAGCATTTGCTGTCTGAATTAACTCATATGTCATAATAAAGTTTTTATGTTCAAAGGGAAACACAAATGAAGTATTAAAAGAATTCTAAGCCTGAACTATATGTGGGTAGTGATTTAGACAATAAAAATTAAAGTTCCATGTTAAGGTGAGACTGTATCTCCAATTTCAGTTTTTTATCTTAGTGGAACCTCATGCAGTAGGGGCCTTTTCTTCTGCTTGCATTTAAGAAACACAACTTTTATAGTTGACATTTGGATTCTAGAATGATTCAGATGTTCCATTAAAGTCTCTCTGATAAATCATAAAAATCTATGATGATTTTCTAGTAATAAAGTCTATTTTAAAAAAAAAAGGGTTGGCCTCAGTAGAAACATGACACATTTACTATTGCCTTAAATAACACATTTCATGAACTTTCATTATGTCTAAGCATTTTATTTTTTATTTTGTTTATTTCATACATGTTTGCCAGGCATGGTGGCACATGCCTGCAATCCCAGCACTTGAGAGGGTGAGTCAGGAGGATTGCTACAAGTTTGAGGCCAACCTGGGCTACAAAGTAAGTGCTAGACCAGCCTGAACTTCATAGTGAAATATTGTCTCTAAAAAGACAAAATAAATTAGTACATATTTACAGTATGTAATGATTATATTCGTTGTGGGGAGTTAGTACATAACTATAATATAACTTAACTTTTTCTATTCTGCTCCCCGCCCTCCCCAAGTATTTTCTATTAAGATAGTGAAGTTGAAGTTTTTTTTATTTTTTTTTAATATGGCACTTTCTGCCCTCATGGTTTCTAGCTGTATGCTTGATTTTCAAATGCATCTGGTAGTATTTGATGCAACTAAATTAATGTATTTCTTATATAATGGAAACATGGCTGTACATGTGAATAAATGGTGAAAACTACACAAAGAACTTCTTAAGATAGACTACAAGACATAAAATCAAAGACTAAAACCTTGTTTTTCCTGTCTTCTTTTTAAGCTGAAACACCTATTTCCTAGTATTTGTGACAGTATTTTGTTGTTAGTGATATAGGAAGAACTAGTTTCATGTTGAATCTTCATAATCATGTTTTCAGACTAGAAAAGAAGCCCACTATGAGACAACAGATGCAAAAACAAAACTCGCTGGGAACATATGAGTGCTGCTGTTTTATAATATAACAGGCAAATTATAAGTACTTTGGTCATTTCTAGCCCTACTTTTATTTTGCTTTGGGAATTGGATCAATCTACATTACAACTTTGAGAATGTCTTATTTATGGGCATTTTCTCAAAGGAAAGCACATTATGAAATCAGGTCACTTGTTTTATACATCCCTACAGAGAAATGAAGCCTTCTCAACATTTCTGAAAGAGTACATACCAGTGTTTGCTGCATAGGACATCTTCCTCTCTCCACTTCATGTAAATTCCACTACATTTAGATGCATTCTATCAAGAGAAGATGTGATAGTCATACATTTTTTTCTCATGTTAATCTTTCTGAAATCCAGATATATGTTGCAATAAAAGGTGTGTTGTAATCTAATTGACAGCATTTACTTTCTTAGTGATCTTTAAAATAATGGTATGTCTTACAATCACAGGGATCTTAGTATGCTAAAATAGATTATTTAGGGCTAACATGGAATATATTAAACTCTAATTTAGTGATCAAGGCAGTAGGAACCGGACTAATGACATGTTCTTCCACCATTAAAAATCTAAATTAATAAACCCTGTGGATTCATAAAGCACTTTAAAATAAGTGATTGTTGACTGCAATTTTTTTTCCACAAAAACCAACAAAAACTGTTGTAGCATCAACAGACTTAGTAACCTCAACCTCACCATCTCTGAGATTCTACACGTAGATAGCCTTAAAAAAAAACAAAAGAATTGAACTATAAAGGAATCTAGTTGAAGAGACTCCTTGTGACTATTGTCTTGGTCACCATATTGCATATCTGGGTTTTACTGACTGCATGTCAAAAATAACAGAAAGTATAATAAAAATAAAGAGTGACTCCTAAAATGATTATATGATAACCTTTGTTTATAAATTTATATAATGTAATGTATTTTATTAAAAGATAAAATGCTTACCAATTCAGTTCTTATTTTATTTTGAGGGTATTATAGGAAAATAATAGAAAGAATAGTTTAATACCTTTTCAATGAATTAGAGAAAATAATTTTACTATAATAAAAGTCCAACTAAATTATTCAAATATACTGCTGAAATATTTTATTCAAGCTGCATTTAAAAAGCTTGAGTGAGGTATAATTTAAATATAATAAAGTATTAAAAGTATACCGGTTGATGCAGTTTAGCATACGTGCTCTCCTCATAAAACCATTCGCATACTTCACAGGATGAACATATCCGCCACTCATAAAATTTCTACATGTATAACCATAATCTCTCCCCATTTCCCATCCATGAATATAATGCCAAGAAAACACTAATCAGCTCTCTTTTCTCACCATATGTTTTCATTTTCTAGAATATTGTATGACTGGAATAATAAACTTTTCATTGTGATGTGTGGCTTTCCCTTTTTACGCAGGCTGATTATTTGAAAATTAACACAAATTACAAGGTGGGACAATAGATCATTCCTTCGTATTGCTCAGTAGCAGTCCAGTTTATAGCTATATCCCAATGCATTCATCTATTTACCTCTTGAGGGACATTTAAGCTAACTCCATATTTCTGCTATTACCATAGAGCTCCGAACATTTATTTTCAAGCTGCAGGCACATAAACATTCACTTTTCTTGGTAATGTATGGGTGGGATGATTTCCCACAGGTATAACTATTTAAGACACTGCTAAACTGTTTTCCAGTCATTGATGTTACTCACTATGTTGTATGTTTACTTGATTCTTGCATTTTTAAGTTGATATTTTGTTCACTTTTTGTGTTGTTTTCTTATCATTGAATTTTTAGAAATTTTTAAAATCCTGGAAGTATGTCTTTTATTATATATGTGATTTGCATACATTTAATCCTGCCTAGTAGCTTGTTTTTTAATGTTGTGAGAAAGATCTTCCTAGCTGGGCATGGTGGCGCATGCCTGTAATCCCAGCACTCAGGAGGCTGAGGTAGCAGGATTGTTGGAGTTTTGAGACCAGCTTGGGCTACAAAATGAGCTCAAGACCAGCCTGAACTGCATAGGGAGATCATGCCTTAAAAAAAAAAAAAAAAAAAAAAAAAAGAAAAGAAAAAAGAAAGAAAGAAAAGAAAAGAAAAGAAAAGAAAAGAAAAGAAAAGAAAGAAAGAAAGAAAGAAAGAAAGATCTTCCATTTCCATCCCCTTTGCTTGTGCAACACAGTGACTTAATGACACCATCTCAAAATTAAAAAAGGACTGTGGGCTTAGTACTGTCAAGGAAAAAACAACTTTCAAGCAGCAAAATGCAGTTCTTAATTGTGGTGAAGTTCAATTTTTCACTAATCTTTTATGAATTGAGCTTTTTTTGTCTATCTAAGAAATATTTACATAAATAACTCAAATGTTTTTCCTTTAGAATTTTGTAGTTTTATGCTTTACATTTAAATTGATGGCATATTTTAAGTTAAATTTATATGTAATGTGCATATATATATATATATATATATATATATATATATATCCAAAAATGCCAGAATTCTTTGTTGAAAGATGTATCTTTTTCTGATACACTAACTTACCTTTGTTGTCAAAAATCAGTTAAATAAATGTTTGTCTATTTTTGAGCTTCTGTTCTTTTGATGTATTCGTCCATCTAAATAGTGATATCACACTGTATTATTACAGCTTCATAATAACCTGTGAAATCAAGTATGTTAGTTGCCCAATTTTGTTTTAAAATTCATTTGGGTTATTTTAGGGTCTGTGTATTTACAGTTCATATGAAATCTACAATCAGTTTATAGATTTCCACACACACACACAAATACCCTATTCTGATTTTATTTGGGAACTTGGTAAATCTAAAACTTAACTTTAAAAGAATTGACCTCTTAGTAGTAACATTCTCCTTTTATTTAGATCCTCTGTAAATTATCTTAGTAGTTGTTCACATATTTTCAAATATATCTTCACAACCTTTTGTCAGAGTTGTTCCAGAATATATTATACCATATTTGGTATAATTTTAACATTATTTCATCTGATTGTTTTTGCACAAAATAGCAGTTATTGTTTTGTATATTGATCTTATGTACTGCAAACTTGTTAACCTAATTTTTTTTTCAAATTGCACATACTGTTCTATATAATTAAGTATGTCATTTGTGAAACATAGCTTTCCATCTTTTCCAGCCTGACTGCTTATTTTCTTGCTGTCTTGCCAGGAACCTCCAGTATGATGTTGAATAGACATATTGAGAGTGTACATTACTGATATCAGGGAGAAGGTACCAAGGCAATACTTAGATGCAGTATAAACTGCACATTTTATATGTGCTTATCAAACTGAAGGAATCCTCACATTCTTATAGTTATTTCCTAGATTTTTTGGTGCAGCAATAATCATTGAATTTTTAAAATGATTTCCCTGAATCAATTTTTTAAGTTGTTAATATGGTAAATTACTCTATTTGATTTCTTTTTAAATAATATAAATATTATTTTATAAGGATTCAATTTTATGAGCATAAAGATTTTGCATTTATGTTTATGATTGATATTTCCCTATGATTTTCTGGAAAAGTTTTGTCAAACATTGGTATTGAAATAACGTTGCTCTCATAAAATGAATTATGTATTATCCTTACCTCTTCAGTTGTCTGAAAACTTCATATAAAATTTATGTTTTTTATTCATTCAATTTCATAGAATTCATTTCTTAAGACTTTTCTATATATGGAAATTTTCTCTGTGTGCTAAAGAGAATGCTTAAGTAAAAATTTTATTTGTTTTGTAGACATAACCCTCATGAGATTGTCTGTCTTTTATGATCTCCTACATTTTATTTCCAATATTTATTTTATCAATTGGCTAATTTGTCAAATGTATTGGAATAATAATGTTCATAATATTCCATTTTCTTCATTTTAATATCTATAGAATCTATAGCTATGTAACATCTTTTATTCTTAGTAATGGGGATTTGGGTTTACCAAAATATTTTCTTTGTGTTTTCTTTTTTTTCATTGTTAGTCTGATTGGACGTTTCTTCAATTTACCAACTTTCTCTAAATAAGAACTTTTTGGCTTTATTGATTTTTTTCAAATATTTTCAAATTCTAATTCATTGATTTTTCACTCTAATGCCTGTTATTTCCTTCCTCTGCTTACTTTGGTTTTAATCTGCTCATTGTTTTCCATTGAATCTAAGTAATGGATTTGAGACTGTTTTTAGTTTGAAAATTTACTGACATAAATTTCTAGTTAACACAAATTTTGATATATTTGAATTTGTATACATTCTAATCTAGGCTTTATTTTTGTTGCATATATCTATTTTTTATTGTATATATCTATGCTTTTCTTTTTTCTTTTTCTTTTTTTTTTTTTTTTTTTTTTTTTTTTTTTTTTTTTTTTTTTTTTTTTTTTTTTTTTTTTTTTTTTTTTTTTTTTTTTTTTTTTTTTTTTTTTTTTTTTTTTTTTTTTTTGTGTACTGGGGATTGAACTCATAACCTGGAGCTTGCCAGGCAGGTGCTTGTGCCGCTGAGCTAAATCCCTGGAAATGTTTTCTTTTCTTAGTTTTGCAATTGCAAGTTTTACATTTGTGTTTTTAGTCTGTCAAATTTATCTTTGTGTGCTTAATGAGATAAGGACATAATTCTTCTCCACACCACTGACTGAAGAGACTGTCCTTTATCATTATGTATTCTTGACACCTTTGTCAAAGATCCATTGACTCAACATGTGTGGATTTATTTCTATTCCATTGGCCTGCATGTCTGCTTTTGTGCAAATGTCATGCTTTTCTGTTTTATATTTGGTTTTGTGATCAGTCAAGGTAATGCCTTCAGTTTTTTTTCTTTTTGCCAAAGATGGCTTTGTATATTCAGCATCTTTTATGTTTTCATCTGAATTGTCTCAGTTGCAGATGACTTGATCCTATACGCAGGAGACCCTAAAGCCTACACATCCACATATAGAAACACACATGCACACACACACATTAGAACTAGTTTAAAAAATTAATGAAGCTGTGAGATGTAAGATGGACATGCACAAATCAGTAGTATGCCTGCATGCTAACAATGAGCTGTGCAAAAAGATAGCAAGAAAACAATTTCATTTATATAGTATCCTAAAGATGAAATACACAGAAATAGATTTAAACACCTGTAATATTTTTGTTATTAGAAAATTGAAGAAGACAAAATTAGATGGTTTTATTTGTGGTTATGGACTTAGAAGAAGCAATGTTATTAAAATATGTGTACTACTAGAAACAATCTACAAATTTAATGCAATCTTTATAAAATTCTATTCTATGGCACAGAATTATTTTTCTGTATTTTCTAATTTCTCTTAAGTTCATTTGACAATTTTAATTGTTTAAAATAATGTGATTTAATATCCCCAAATTTCAGCATTTTGCATATTTTTCTGTTACTAGTTTTTATTTTTAACTCCATGGTCAAAGAACAAAATTTGTGGCAATTAAATTTATTGTGACTTATTTTATAGCAAAGAATTTGGTTTATTTTGGCAAACAATTTTATGTGCACATGGAAAGTATTTGCATAGTACTGTTACAGAGCTGATTTTTCTACAGAGATCACATTGGTTAATTTGAATGATAATGTTCTCCAAATCTTCCAAATCACTACCGATTTTCTAGCTCTTCTATTCATTATGATAGGGAAATATTAGAAGTTCCTAGTATAATCATAGATCTATCTGTTTCTTCTCACAAATTTATGACATTTTGCCACCTGTATTTTAGACCTTTAAAAAGTAAAGTATATTTTAAAAATATAATAATCCTATAAATTTTAATTTCTGTTAAAGTATACTAGAAGGGAGTAATCATATTAAATATTACAGAAAAAGCAGTGAATTTAAGACATAGCAATAGAGAGTATCAAATAATGAAACATTAAAAAAATTCAGCAGAACATTATTGAGCTGTGGATAACTTCAGTTTGTATATGATTATAGTTTCCAGATGAAAAGGAGTGGAGAGATAGAAACATTTGAAAAATAATGGCCAAAAATTTTAGATCAGGAGGCTTAGTAAACCACATATACAAGTAACCTTGGGGCAAGTACCTAGGAGAGTGATCTTATGCCTGAATATTCCTTCTAATGCAGTTTAGAAACTGTCTAGGGAGCAAGCTTGTGTAGTTGTATGGCTCAACATGTTTATTTACCATATTTTAGGGATCACTTCCTCTCACTTGTATTATAAGGTAATGTTTAATTTTGTATGAAACTGCCAAACTGTTTCATAGGGCATAAAGTAACTGATATTCCCACCAGCAATGAATGAGAATGACTTTTTTTCCTCATCCTCCCCAATATTTGGTGATGTCATTGTTCTAGTAGTTTATCAAGGTTATTTTTGCTTGAATTTCCCTTGTAATACGTCATGTAGAGTATCTTTTCATAGGCTCATTTGCCATCTACATTTTGTTGAGGTGTCTAAGAGGTCTTTGGGTACTTTTTATAGTCAATTTATTTCCTTATTGTTTAGTCTTATAAGTTTTTGTATATTGTGAATAATAGTCCTTTGTCAGATGTATCTTTTATAAATATTTTCTCATCTTTGACTTTTTATTCTCTTGTTACTGTAAAAGAACATAAATTTTTAGTTATCACTATTATCATTATTTTGTACTGCTGTGGATGGGAACCTGAACATGGTAATCAAGAGCTGTAACATTGACTTACATACTCAGCCTACATTTTTAATATTAATGAAGTCCAGCTTATCAGTTCTTTCTCTCAGGATTTGTTGGTATTTGTGATATCATCAAGAAAGCCAAAGTTATTTAGATTTTCTCTTAGACTGAGAAATTTTCATCTTTAGCATTTCAATTTCAATTTTTTAAAAATCTCTTATTTTTCTATTAAATATTTCTGTGCTTCCTCTAGGTTCATGAGCATACAAAACAATCATAATAATATTCTTATTTACTAGCTCTATTACATATGCCACTTCTATCTAAATTTTTATTGATTTTTCTCATGGTGATTCATATATTCTGTATTGTTTGCATACCTCTACTATTTTTATTTTCTATTAGGCATTTGAATTTTAACCTTTTTGAAGTCGGCCATTTTTTGCTTTTGACCTTTGTTCTGTAATGAGGTTAAGTTACTGGGAAGCATTTGACTCTGAGTGATCAGAAATATCTTGTTTTTATGCTTTTGTAAACATGATCTGAGCCGTATTATTTTCCCCTACCACTGAGGCAAGATTTTTCTTAGTATTGCTTAGTATCTTTAACTAATGTCTCCTCTACTGTGTGATTCTCCTTCTGGCTCTTGGGGAGGACGAATAGTGGTAGCTGTTGCTTCAAGTCTTTTCAGGACGTCCTTTGTATTCAGTAAGCTGTTATTTTATATGCACATGCTAGTCCATCGTAGAGTGAACACTCAGGGAACTTCAGTGGACTTTTCACATTCTTTCTGTGCAGCTCTCCCTTGGGAATAGGAGCTTACTTGCTTGGCTTCCTAGATCACCTCACCTCAAGAACACACCTGAGCTTTGCCTAAATATCCCTTCCTAGTGCAGCTTAGAAACTGTCTAGGGAGCAAGCTAGGATAGCTGTATGGTTCAATACATTTATTTTCCATACTTTAGGCATCACTTCCTCTTACTTTCTTATCTGCAGTATATTGAGGTTAATTTTTAACGTATTTTATCTAGTTTAGTTCTTTCTTAGCTGTTTTTAGTTACTAAATAAGAAGTAAACGAAAGTAAAAGATATGATCCAAAACTATAGTAACTATCTTTATTTAACCAAGACAATAAGGATAATAAAGTGGTATCCATGTGAGGTATCATAAGCACCTGTCTTTATTTGGAAAAATTATGCACTAACTCTAGCATTAGAATGGTAATAAGATATTTCCTTGACAAAATTTTTCCTTAGGAAGTGTTTAAAACAAATATATTGAAAGTAAAGGTAATGTTCCAAGTTAACATATTCAATCTTCAAAAAAATAAATTTCTATAATATTTAATACGCAGGAACCTATAAATCTTCTATAATTGAATAGGTGTACTTTTAGTGCCAAGTTCAGGACAATAAAGGTTTGATAGTTAAGAGACCTGGTTTCAAGTGTCAGCTCACTCATTTACCAAATTGGTGCAGCAGGTGTATTCTTTTTGAATCTCATTTTCAAAACCTGTGAATTCCGAATGACAATGCCTGCACACCCATGCTGGTGCCAGATTTTTCCAAGAGGATCAATATTAAAGGCTGGTTGCTTATATGTTAGTTACTTCTTTTGCCTTCAGTGTTTGGAATGCTGTGGAGCACTGCTTACTTTCTGAGGACTTTACCTCACTCTCAGCCTCTGCCTTTTTCTGCAGCACCTTCTGTAACTCCTTTCATTTCTCAAGTTCCTCCTAAGCCAGGAATGTCAGCATCCTGTCATTCTTTCTGCTGCCAGTCTGCCTTCCGTGGTTTCAACTAAAAAAATAGATGGTAGAAAATTTATTCTCTGGTGGCTTTCTGCGTATAATATATATTACAATATGCCTTAGTCATCTAAAGAAATTGTTCACCTATAAAATATTTCCATATAAATGAAATATTGAGTTTTTTTCCACTTTTATCTTTCCCAAACATTCTTTTAGGTCAAACTTTTCTTTTTTCCCTGTGAACTCAACAACTATTTTTCTGGAGTTTATTTTACATATTAAGTCAAGGTTGACATTTTATTTTTCCTTCTGTTAATGTTTAAAATATTTTATATAATTATATTTTAGTATCAAATTTCACATGCCAATCTTCAAAAGGCTAAAAGGATGTAAAAATTGTAAAATATAAAGGCCAGATGTCAAGTATTTGTGAAAACAAAAGATATGTTTTGATAAAATACATAAATACTGCTTAATATTTTTGGTCAGTATTTCTGGCTTAATGACTTTTGTAGATAGACCCATGAGATTCATATTTAGGAGGAAAATGCAAAACAAAACTTTTTGAACCAGTATCTAAGAAATATGCTGACATTATTTATATGGATGAATTATTTTCTCTTTAGGAAAAGTCTCAATGACTTTAAATCACTAGGTAACACAAGTGTAAAAAAGTAAGTAAAATGCAAATGCCAATACAGCATAAATAATACTGTAAGGTATATTAAGTCTCTATTACACCATTACTGAGATGGAATAAGGAGTAAACTGTCCCCTATATAAAATGAATAAGGAGCTATTTGTTCTCCAGGGCTTTTGTGGGAATGTTTTTAAATTATAACAGATTTTAACAAATGATATTAAGTTTAGAATTATTAAGGTTGGTAATGAAACTTCATATTTTATCTATATAATAAAATGATGACTAATATTCTGTTAATAAATTATTCAGCATGTTTATATTCTCTATTTTTAAAACCAGAGTATTATGGCTCATTCTGCATTTTGTTCCAATGAACATTTGTTCAAAATATTGTGTTCAATAAAAATAAACTGAATAATGTGCTGTACTTTGAACTTCAGTGTATTAGGCTTTGGCCTCCATATAGGTAAGTTTAAAGGGAAATAGATAGAATGAAAGTGTACCAGTCTAACCAAATCATCACATCTGGTGCACTTTTGCAACATTTATCTAGTAGTTGTGATGGTGATGATGGTGATGATGATGATGTAGTATAGAAATTCACTATCTTTACAGTAGCTGAAAGCCACAGTTCTCTAATTGTAATTAGCATGGCCTCTTAACCACTTGCAAGATTAAAATTTACTAAAGATTTGTATAATCTACTCAGCACAAATGGCATAAGTGTGCCATGAAATCTATGTGCTTCATTGTTCTCCTGTACATTTGTTGTTGCTTATAGACACTGCAGAGCCAGAGATAATGTGCATGATTATATACATTGAACATGTATAAGAATAATGTCTTCAAATTAACTTTTAATTTAGATTCACTTCTTTATCACTTGTAAGGAAGAGAAAGTAAAAACAATATTTAGGCTTCTGTCAAAGCTAAATAATATATCATACATTTAAGATTTTTGTCAGTGTGACTAAGCACCTGAGAAAGTCAGCTAGGAGGAGAGGGAAGATTTAATTTGGCTTATGGTTTCCAAGGTTTTAATCCATGGTATGTGCATGCTGGCCCCATTGCTATTAGACTTTAGGCATGGCAGTAACATCATGGCAGAAGGACATGAAGAAGAAAAGCTGTTCTCTTCCTGTCAGCAGAGAAGCAGGGAGACAGAGTTCACCAAAGGCTGAGGCTGAAAACTAGATCTAGTACCCACGGTGATGCCCCCATGATATATTCCCTCCAACCAATTTCCAACTCTTACTTCCATCCCCTCTTAATATTGCTAGCAAATTATGATATCATCAATATATTAATCCACTGTTGAATTTAGAACCCCTCCACCCCCATCTGGTTACCTTGTCAAAGCACCACCTCACACATGAGATTCTAGGAACATTTAAGAACTATTTCTGGAGCAAAGTAAAAGATCAATTAATTATAGTCATAGAGCTTTATTATCCAAGAATTATAGATAAATCAAGTCAACTCTTTCCAAAACACATTATTTTCACAAATTAAGGGCTGAAAAGAAATTAAATAAACTGGCATGAGTCTCCCATGAAGTTATAGAGCTAGTTCTAGAATTCTCATCTTAAAAATTCTTAGTGCCATTCATCAACTGTACTTTCTGCTACCCAATATACATATACTGGTTTTATATCACACTGTGGTAGCTATTAACATCAATGTTAATATGCCTCTCTTTTATTTATGAACAGATATATAGAGAAACAGAGTTCATCTTCTTTCTTCATTCTGTTGCTTGGTAGAATCCACAGAGTCAAAATTGAATACATGAACTTACATATTGCAAAAGATCGAATATACATAACCACTTATTCAATTTAACTTGAATCTGTGTTTTTGGAATTTAGGGGTTAAATTAAGTAAAAAATAGAAATTTATGTTGATATATTTGCCCCATGATGATTGTAAGATAGCAGTAATTATGAGTATATTGCAATTGCAATATTAGATACAACTAAATGAATCATCTATTGGAGTGTTCTGAGTGATATTTTTCTGCTGTGTCACTTAGCTACTTTATTAATTTGTATTTTGTCTTATTATGTTAAGGAATTAAACTTTATTTCACTACAAAGTAATTTTAATGATTACCAATTTCAGATTTATCCATTGACGTTAGCCAAAACAGGAAGTGATTCAAATGATAAAGTCATAAATGTAAATACTCTAGAGAAAAATTATACTTCTGCAAATTTAATTAGCAGGGAAAATTAAGTAGCTTTAGGTTTCTTCTTAGTAAGCAATATACTACTTAAAATGAACATTACCGTAAATCTTATCATGGAGAGAAGTCTAATCCTATGGATTTCTTGTGATTATATATTTATAAAATGAAATCTTGAAGAGTATTAAGAAATAATTCTCTGGCAGTGTTTGTTACACCAGCATTCGTATGCCGAAATGGAACCTCTTTTGTCATGTGTACTTATGGTAATATTAATTTGTCTCTGAATTCTGCTTTTAAATACTGAATCTGTTTTCTTATCACTGCCTGAATAAGGAATAAAAAATCCACAAATTACTTTTCTAAACAAGAAATATTTTTCACATGGTCCCCATCTAGTCCCTGAGTATAAAAATAGATACAATCAATATAAAAGATTGTCATGTGTTTTCCATTTGCCTTGTTACAAATATTAATTTTAGTAAATGCATATTTTAGTGGATATCAGTTTCAGTTTAACCATTTAAATAGCATAATACAGTTCTCAATATTTTACCTAATCTATTGTTTTAATGTATATTGTTTTACAGTATTTTTAAAGGCTATATACTTTGATGAAACTGTACAAATGAAAAAGGTTGAAAGTAAAATAGGAAGTTACTATGGAAAGTGGATGGTTACACATTTGTGATCTATCAGAACAGTGAATTCTTTTTCTCTCTAGTTTTTATCTAAATATTCATTTTCTGTAAATTTTTACAAATCTCATATTAAATTTTAATAAATCCAAACAAGAAGATTTTATAATGTTCTAATTTATAAACATCAAATAAAGAAGAATGTTTGGAAACAAATGAAATTTTTTAGTCTAACAGAAAATTGCATTAGATATTAGGAGAAAAGAGTAGGATAAAATATAAAGTATTGTTTAAAAATATCCTATTGCTCAAAAAAACTTGAATATGTGGAATTACATTTAATCTGAAATAGTAAAGTCAATCTCCTATGACTTCGTTTTTTATTTTAAAGAAAAAAACAGTAAGGTACAAGATTTCAAAATAAGATTATAGGAGAGGGACAATTGTTAGTACATTGGGTGTTGATATTTTAAAAGTAGTCACTCCGATTACAAGCTACAGGCATGAAAAATTGATCAAACAATATAGACACATGCCTTTCTTTTCAATGAACTAATATCAACTAGTAGTATAACTATTTTAAGTGAATATATATATATATGTCTATAAGTTAATATTTATAGACAAGACAACTGGAAAAGAAGGTTGGGAAAAGAAAAAATAAATGACTTCATATCCTTACCATAACTCACTATATATTGTTTCTAACACAATTTAGTCTTAAGCCATACTTATACTCCCCAATCATTCGTTTCCAATTTCTTACCATACTCACCTTTATCCTTTCTATACTGGAGTACAAGTTTTATTCATTTAGTAATTCTCTCACATGGCTTTAATACCCTTACCATAGTGTTCTTGCATTTTGCCCACTCTCCAAATCCTCACGGAATCTAATCACTCACAATCTGAGTGTCTTCCTCATACTGCTCAGCACCTCTGAAAACGGCAGACAACTCCACAGATCAGTCTCACTGTAAATGTTCTTACATGGGACCTCAGTATACTTAATGTACACTGTACACTCTTCTTTCGTGTACACTGTACTTATATACATTCTTCTTACATGGGTCCTCAGTGTACTTACTAAAGCAATTTTCACACCAGATATAACAGTCTATGACTTCATAGTAGCTAATTTCAACACTCCCCCCCACCTCCTAGTTCAACATTGACATTCAAGTCATGTCAGATTTTACTTCCCAGAGATAATTGAAAGAATTGGACAAATGATGACTTCATTCACTGGCTCCAGATCTATAAACCTTTCACTCTCTATCTATATCCTTTGTTCCTTAAATCTTTTTAAAACAACAACAAAGAAAGGTATACAATGCAAATCTAGTGTAAATCACCTTCATTCTGCAGCTTACCTCCTGCTCTCTGAGGAACCATACTTTCATGATTGTTAACCTTGCCAGTATTTTCAATCTTTTTCAGTCTATTGGTTCTTTCTTCTATGCATTTGTACATAATCACACTTCAGTGTTAGCAGAGCTAATTCTCAAGTCCTTAACTTCTCTGTACCTCATGTATAAACTAAATGAAAATAACAATTTCAGCTTTGTACAGTTGTTATTAAATCAATGAGTTAACATATACAAAGTGCCTCACAAAGAGTTGAACGCTCTCATTATTATCTAGTTACACAAGCCAAAAACCCAAAAACTAACATTGCCATTCCTTTCTCATCACGCATATTCTATCCAGCATGAAAGCCTCTTAAATATCTTCAATGTCCACTTATTAATCTTACTCCATTACCTTTGCCTAGATTTGAGTATTCAGTCATATGGATTTATCGGCCTCCTAGGTTTTCTTTCTGCTTCAAATATTGATGATTTTAAGGCCTTTCTCTTTGATATATTTCAGGAGCTAGAAGACTTTAGTTACCCTGGTCACATGTTTTATGAACAAAGTTTTTTATCAGAACACACTCATACCTGTTCATTGAGGTGAAACCCACAGTTTCTTTTATGCTATAATGGGAGCATGAAGAGCTTACAAGATACTATCTGGCCATTGAGCCTAAAATGTGTATTATTTGTTTTTTAAAGAAGTTAAATAAGCTGTGTCCTGTATAAGGACCGTGTGCTAACCAATTGGGCCACTGGAGCTCCCACTGTGTCCTAAATGCAAATATAAACATTATTCTCCTATTTAAATCATGTCATAGAGTTTTAGTGACAATTAGGAAAAGTCAAAGCTCTTTAAGATGATTTTCCTAGTACCTCATACTCCTGCCTTCCTCTGTAGGCTCATCACTACCCATTGCTAACTGAACACCAGCTACACTGCAATTCCTTTAGGTCATTAATTCATTGTTTTTTTCTTAGGACCCAGAAATCAACATATTCTATCAGCTATTTCTAGAATATTTTTCTCTCTCTTTGCCTTGATAACCCTCACTATATAGATTGGCAGCTCCGTACGATTTTAAAATATGCTTCATAATCTAAATCATCAGTTAACTAATTATGTGAATTCCACATCGGTCATGTAACTTCCAGGTCTCTTAAAAAGTTCAGCACACAGTAAAAAACCCTAAATATAATTGCTGAATGAATAAATGGATGGATGAATATAGCATCATTTCGGGAATTTCTTTCATCTATCTGCAAACTTACTCTTGTTCCTTGGCCACAGTAACTTGTCATAGGATCCTTCTGGTTCCTTCTCATCTTGTTCAATTGCCTGTGGTATGAAAGATAAAAAAAGAACTGAGCAGAAACACATAGTGGGAATGGAGGCATCCAGTTGCTTGTATATTTGTAACAACAGGCTAGCCCCAGAGTTAACTGCTTTCATAGCTACCTATTTTTGAAACAGAAAAAATAATAATTTTTATAAGTAATGGTAAAAACCTAAAGGCTATTCCAGACCTTAGTCTCACAGAAAATACCAAGTTTTTTTTTTTCCTAAATTAGACTCTTTGCCTAGGATAATTAGAAGTAATGGTACATATTCTGAGATGCAGCTCTTTAGTCCTAGGCAGAACTAATATCATGGGAAGATCGTGAGTTAATACGTAATCATACACTCTGAGTCAAGAATCATTAAGCACAGAGATCTAAAGCTTGTACTCAAGTTAGATGCAGTTAATTTCCTTTCCCAAAAGCCCAATTAGTCCACTCATTTCGAGGCTGTAACAGTGATCCTTTGCCTCAAGGAAGAGGTCTCACATACTTCCCATTCAACCAGGACCTCAGCATCAAGCTCACTGCCCCTCAATGTTTCCAAACTTCTGCAAAGAAAAGTTTTGCCTTCAACATTTTTGCATATTATATAACTAGCAGTGATCACTCACATTAACAGTGAAATTTTGTCCTCTTCTTTGAAGATGCATGATCATAAAATAAAAAATACCCTTTGGCTCAATAGCTTTTTTATGATGGATTTTTATGTGCTTTCTTAGAGAAAAGTTATAAAACTTGGTTCTTTCAGTTTCCATCAAAGATATACAATGTTTCCCTCTTTTTTGTGCAAGTCACAAAGGAGCGATAACTGTACATATTTTCACATCAGATGTAAAATTCATATCTCACTTGTGACTTATGCAAGGAAAATAGGAAGCTCCATTAGACAGACCTACAATTTGTCTGTGAATAGTGATTTGCAGTTGGGGAGTACTTTCCTTTGAAATCATTAAATCTTTACAGCTAAGTATTCCTTCTGCCTTGACATATTCTACACATTACTTCATCATATGTATAAAAATGAACTTTAAAAAATACATTTAATGACTTCAACAATAGCCAAAGTTCATTCAGTACTTTCCTTACTTTCTAGAATTACATTGTGAGACACTTTTTATACTGTCACTTTGACGGTACATAACAAAAGGCTTGTGTCAGAATTTCATTGTGGCTTCATGTATGTAGTCTTCTACTATTATTAGCAGATATTTTGAACCAGATGAATAGTGCCATCCTCAATAAAACATTAGCTTAATTTTTTATCTCTTCAAGTTATATTGCTTATTGTAAAAGAAAATCAAGCATGTAGGTGAACAGATACAGTTTCAGCAGAACAAAGGAAAAAAATAACCATGTTTTGCTTCACTGTTAAAACTGACATTTCTACTCATCCTTCCAATGTAGCTTAAATTAGTAGGCTTTTTAAACAACAACCCCACTTACAGACTGTTGTAATAGAGAAATTTATTTCAGATAATATATAGATTAAAATGTTACTATGCTTTCCGATAGTTTTGTTGTTGTTGTTATTAGTTCATGTGTTTGTTTGTTTGTTTTTGGTATTTAGAAATGACTTGTTTTAGCGTGTTTTTTAAAAATCCGAGTGCCTACAAAAGTAAATAAATTATCCTTAATACAAATATATTACTTGAAAGAGAATTTTTTTTCATTTTCCCCTAACTTGTCATGGACAGAATAAATGAATGTGGGAAATCCAAAATGTCTACAAAATATTAGTTCTGTTCGTAGGCTCAGGATCACAATTTTGTTCAACAAGTTGCTTGGTACGGAAATCTTTCCAAACCAATATTCAGCTACCCCATCAATGCTATTTAATATTGAATATTCCAAGAGCTTCTAACAACTCAGGCAAAAATTTTAGGATAATAATGAAGAGGCAAGAAAGAAAACAGGAAATGAAATCATGAAAACTTTCATAATCTGAATGTGACTTTGAGAAGTAAGTATGGCTTCTCCATAAAGACGCCTGCACTTTCTTCCATCAGGCGACCTTAGCTCACCAGTGTAAGGTGCCACTAACCCGTTGGGCTGCCTCACGCTGCTCTTTATGCCCCTGTGCATCAGTTTGCCCACCAGGAATATTTCTGCAACCTAGATAGAGTTTTCATGTTTTTAATACGCATCTCCCATGTCATCTTTTCTGGGTTACATTCTCTCATTTCCCAGTCTGATGTAGTATTGATTATGCTTTCTTAACATCCACTCTGTGTTTAAGTCACATGATTAGGTTTTTGGTTTTTCCAACTGGTCATAACTTTCTTGAAGAATTCATCCATTTGTTTCAGTGATTTTCATTTGAAATATAGGCCTGGCATGTAATGCATACTCAGAAGAGTTTTCCTGAAGGAGTTAACAAGCATAGTGAGAATGTTCACCCTGCCGCTTGACCCTAATCTCTCTCATGGCAAAAATACTGTGGGGGAGTTGGCTTGATAGATCTTCTTTCTTTCCAAATTACAAATGATCTTTCCCATTTTATAAATTCTTTTCCCTGATTGGGTGAATCAAAAAATGCAAAGGAATTAAAATTTTATTACAGTTTAAGTAAATGGAGAAACTTAAAATTGTTCAAGTGCAAACCATAAAGTTAATGAATGTATCACTAAAAATTAAGATATTAAGAATTTAGGAAAGTGAACAGTAAGAGTTAACTTTGTTAACAACAATCTGAAGTTATTAATTCTTACATAAATAATTGAGGACCAGTTATAATGCCATCTGGTGGGCACCAAAACACAAATGTAGAAATAATGTAAAGACTATAACTCAGGAATTTTGTCCTTTACTGTGGGGGAAATTTTTAATTCCAGATTTAAAACTATCAAGAAGTGATTATTCTAACATGAAAGAACTAAACTTTCTTCTCAGTGAGACCTTCACTGCTTAAACTATTAATGTGTTTGTAAGATTAATGGTAGAGTGCATAGTGATAAACTCAGTGTAAATTCTTACAAGTCATTTGTCCCCTACAATCAAATAGAATGTAATGATTGCTGAGAAAATATAAATAAGTTTATCTAGATTCTTTTATATATGCAGCTACTAATTTTAAAAATCTTTCATAGCTATGGTAGAGATGCCATAATAAACAACAGTAATGTTAAATATGATAACATAATTAGAAAATAAATTTACGTTTTAAAATAAAATTATTAGTTTACCAAAACTTGTATTTGGAAAGGGATGATAATTACTGCTAAGACTACATGATGAAAGAATGAAACCAGCAAATGCTATCTACAAAGCTTTAATATTTGATTATGAACCTAGCAACCGCCTTAAGAACAAAAGAGTACTAACACGAACAATAATACTGACACTAATTGGATGATCTCCAGTCCCCTCATTCTGTCCTTCTTCAAAAGGTAACCAAGATGGTGAAATATACATTTAACATCTTTGAGATTTAAAACAATTATTTTGGGACACATGGATATCTATCTCAGAATATATTGCTTATTTTTGCTTGATTTTTGAACATTGTTAAGATTATATCACACGTAGTCAATTTTCACTTATGTTTCTTAGCTGTTTCTGAGTCTTCTCCATGTGTTGCACATAGGTATAATTTAGTTAATAATTCTAGTGTATAAATGATAAAACATATACAGTAGTGTATCAATTTTCTATTAAGAGATGTTAAATTTATCAGATTGTCACCAAATATTTTATCCTGCTTAATAGCTTTGAATGTCCACTAATAATCACAGTAAAGTAATTGGCACCACACTGGGCCTCAACTATCAACAACTAAAGACTGAACAAAATATGTGGAATCATTATTTTCATACAATAGATGATAGCTAAGGAGTATGATCCTTCAGGGAATAAAAGGAGCAGTACAAAGTTGATTATCATTCATACTGTGAGAAAATAATAGAAACTGACCATAGGAGAAGACATACAGGGCATTGTTAAGATGACAAAACACATATATTAAAAAGTAACCAGAGAGGAAACTCAGATCATCCTTAAAACAATGATCAGGAAGTCCACTAGCTTTGCAATAGCAACAGTGGAAGCAGATAATATTGGGATAATTATATGTCAAACATGCTTAGAGAAGAGGGAAAATTATAAACCTAAAATTTTGTATCTTGTTGATTTTCTTGTACTGAGAATGAAAGACAGGTAACATATCTACACTACAATGACTGAACAAGCTGCATCCCGAGCAAGCTATCACTGAAAGATACGTACTTTAACAACAACGACAGTTACTCCAGAAACCCACACTTCATTTGACTACTATGACTTAGCACTCATAACAAAAAAATTAAAAAATAAAATTCTAATAAATACCAGTGATAATAATTTCTGATAAACTTGAAATTATGGATAAAATGGTTTATTTTATAGTGGGACATGAAATAACAAACTTGCCAGGAAAAATTCAATACTTAGTCAAACAAAACATAGTTTTAAAAAATTAACTCATCTGATGGTGGCAGATCCAGGTAACTTTTTGTTATTCCTGTATTTCAAGGAAAACATAATTTGTCTACTCTTTATGTTGATGTAAAATATAAGCAATACTTCAAATGATATTAGCATAAACCTTTCTTTTCAATGAATTAGGAGAAATTTTATGCCCAAATCTTGTACTCTGAGTGACTACTTTAAAGATAACAATATGCAATGAGTTAATTATTGTATTCTCCTATTTTGTTATGAAATTTTGTTTTACTTTTTTACATAAAATAAAAAATTAAAAACAAAAACAAAATATAGGCATGAGAAACATTTTGGCATATTTACTAGGCAACATCAACCATTATGATATCATATCTATCAAAGCTAGCTATGCACACTCAAACTCACTAAATATATGCAAAAACAACCTTAATTTTCTACAATCTCACCTTTGACTAGAGTGGGAAAAAATCCTAAATAAAAAGTCACAAATACATTCTGATATATAATAAAATCATGCCATGTTGAGGTATTAGTTTTTCGGGAATGCAAAATTCAACTTTGCTGGTGTACGTACCTAAACAAACAAGCAAAATTTTCAACTCTTTAATTGAGTAATGTTCTTAAAAGATTCCTAAGAAAACAGAGCAGAAAGGTATTCAAAGATACAGAAGTAGCTTTCCATAACATTATTATATTAGTGTATATTTCTATTTCCTCTATAAGAAAAATAATATATTTTTCTATATTTAAAAAAAATCCTACAGGTAGCATTTATAATTTATAGGAAAATGCTAGAAGAGATATAAGGAAGATATAATAAAGCACTTTGTGCCGGGCGTGGTGGAGCACGCCTTTAATCCCAGCACTCGGGAGGCTGAGGTAGGCGGAGCGTTGTGGGTTCGAGGCCGGCTTGGGCTACAACGCAAGCACAAGGTCGGCCTGAGCTACATAGTGCAACCCTGCCTCAAAAAAACACGGGCCGGGAGTTTGGCTCAGTGCCTTAAGCGCCTGCCCCGGCAGGCGTGAGGTTGTGAGTTCAATCCTCGGTGCCGCCAAAAAGAAAAAAAAAAAAAAGCACTTTGTTATTTAAAAGAAAAATATCTCAGTTGGTTATGAATAACTCTGCTAGGGACTCTGCTGAAGAGGAGGCATTCAGGACAGGTCTCGAAGGATTAGCAGAATTTTAACAGATATGATTGAAAACACAGAGAGATGTGTTTCTGGGTCAGAAAGTAGAGAGAGGAGTAGTGAGAAATCAAGCTGAAAAAGTAGACTGGGCCCAGGCCATAAAGTATATTAAATATAAATAGCATTAAATAAATCAGTAAAACAGAACTGGAAAAACTAAAACAGGCTCAAGGATATCAGAATCAATTAAATGACAAAAGCAACTATCGTACTATGAGCAAGGAGTTTCACTTATTTAATATGCTGAAATAATTTGCTACATTCTCTATCTGACTTAAAACCTATTGTCTAGATAGATTAAATATCTAAAAATTCAAATGCAATGGAGAAACACTTCTAGGTATTCTGCAGAAAATAATGATATAAACTTGGAGTTACAAATAATTTTCTAAACAAGAAAAAGTTCAAAACTGTGGACCGTTTGACCAAAAAATGTTTATAGTATTGTATCATAGATGTCATAATGAGTTAACAATACATTGAGGAAGAATATTTCTGAAAAACCAAGTCTTAATGATCCTAATATACACAGAACTCTGATAATTGAAATCATACACAGAGATAATTAAAAATAAAATATGAAAAATTAAATGACCAAATAATTCATACAAATGGCCAATACAATGAAAAATGTTCTATCGTTTGAAAGCTCAGGGAAACGTTAATTAAATAAGCAACATAATACAGCTTTCTAGTCAATACTTACAAAAATTAAGCAGATTGTTACATAAAGTGCTGGCAAGGATGTGATGAAAAAATATGTATTGCTGATACAAGTAGGAACTGTTGCTATATTATTGAATACAATCTGGCAATACTTATTAAAATGAAAAATTCCATGCCCTTTGAACTACTAGTTGGAGTTTTATAAATGTTTTCTGCAGAAAATAAAAGCAGTAGTACATGATATATGTGGAACATTGTTGATAATAGCATTTTTTAGTGACAATAAAATAAAGCAAAACTGGTACTATGCTAAGTGTCTAATTATAAGGTGCAGTTGATTAAATTCTGTTACATCCACACAAGAAAATAATTAAGTAGCAAATAATCCAGTATTCATTGGACATGGTATTTTAGTAATAACAAGTGTATTTATGTTTTTTTAAAAGACAAAAATAACTCATACATGTGGATATATGTATCATAGAGACATATAAACTGTATTTGAGTTTCAGAAAGACGTTATTAACCGTATTTGTGTCAGGTAGAGAAAATTCTTATTTTGTTTAATTCATAACTTTTTTCTGATTCATTATATCAAGCATTTATTAGTTTTGCCAAAATACCTTTGTTATTTAAAAAAATATAACAAAATGTAAAGTGCAATGTATAAAAACATATAATGTCTCTGAATTGCTTTACTGAAATAAGAAATAAAAGGAGACTATACCCTTGGGCTCTATTTATCAGATAATCCACATGGAAAGTAAAATATATCAACTGACACATGGTCCTTAAGTGTGAATACATTTTATTGCACTCAGTCTATTAAGTGCTTAGATTACCAGATAACAGAATGTACTTTCTTAATAGTGGAAAATGTATTAACAGTATTTTTGCTCTCTATTGTAGTCCTGTTCCAACAATCACATGGATGAAGGTTAATGGCTATATTCCTAGTAAGTCACGACTACGGAAATCTCAGGCAGTGCTGGAAATACCAAATGTGCAGCTGGATGATGCAGGCATATATGAATGCAGAGCTGAAAACTCACGTGGAAAAAACTCATTTCGTGGACAATTACAAATATACAGTAAGTGTTTTCAGCAAAGCATGATACTGTAGTCCCAAGAGTCAAACCAAAAATGCAAATTTAACTAAACAATATTTGTTAGGTACATAAACACCAAGCAATAATTTATTATGCCTTTGTGCATGAGAGAGCCTCATAGAAAATTATTTTGTTCTGAAAAATGTTTTAAATTAAAAATTAATAAAGAATTATCAGTCTCTTTGGGTAGCACACAGGGTTACATCCTTTAAAAGGGAGCATTTTCCAGGCATTAACACCATACTCTGATGAGTTAAAAATCTTATAAATTGTATTAAATTAATATAGATCTTGGCTTGAATAAGTGGATAAAATCTGTTGCCTGTCCAGCTGCTTCTTTGGAGTAAATAAGGTTTTACTGAAACACAGTCATACCCATTTCATTTACATATGGTCCTTGTCAGCATTTGACTGCCTGTGGCAAAATTAAATAAAGCCAGAGAACAGCTAATTTGCAAAACCTGAAATATTGCTGTCAGACACTTTACAGAAAAAGTTTGATAACTTCTGAACAAAATTAATATATTTGTATAATATAAAGCCTGTGCAGACTATAGACATTTGTATTATCCCAAACTATCAGAGAGCCAACTGAGTAATGTGTAAGAAACCAGATCATCTGGTTTCAAATTTTTACAATCTCATCTTTGCCTCCCTGGATTAAAAGTCATATCCAGGTTTCATTTTTACTTGTATAATTCATACAATAGGTAAGTGATGAAATTCTCCTTTTCTACATGAGGACTCTAAAAAAGAAAGGAACGTGATAATCCAGGGCGCTGGTATAAGCAAATATGGATTATTTCTTATCCAAATATGTAATTAACTATGTCTGTCACTGGATTTCAAGACCAGTTCTCCTAAAAGGCAAAATGTTATGTACAGGGACTCTTAAAGAATATTTTCAAACACAACTAATATTCAAATTCAACCTGTTTTTCCTTATAACAACTCTTTTAGAAATTCAGCACTGCAACCACGTTGACTACTTCATTTACATTTCATTCATTCTAGTAATTCTATTAATGACTCAGACCACTAGACATGCTAGCTATAGAGCTTTAAAGGAATGTGTATTCAGAGTGGATTAGGTAAAAGGGTGCCCCATATTAGTGTGGAACTCCATGTGCTATGGTAAAGGCACCTGCAGAGTCTTTGGCATTCTACTCAGAGGACTGCAGGAAAGCCTTGAATGGGACTGGTAACTGAAAGGCTGAACTCATGAAAAGGCTGAACGCAAAGAAAAAGGCATAAAGCCAGTTAATAATTTGTAGGGTTTAAATACCTGCTTTGGTTTGATTTTTGATTCAATGGATCCTTTATTTGAATGAAATGTGCAAAGTTCATAATTTTGGATTACATTCACACGGTTTATTAACTATCCATAAGTCTTAAAGCAAATCACTAGGACAGTTCTCTAAGCATAAAGAAAAAACGTTCATATACCACAATGGAAAAATGATTAATCTTAGAAAACATTGTCATTTTATCCTCAAAGCAACAGAATAAAATATTATAACCCCTCTTTGCAATAAAATAATCATAATAAACAAATGCTCAACCACAACTTGCTACTCAAAACCGTAAACACATACGTGCGTGCGCACACACACACCCCCACATACACACACCCACATACACACGCAATATCAACAAATACTTATTACTCTTAAAACCATTAGGCAAACACCCCAAATATCTTTGTTTTGAAAATCGCCCACACCTAAGTAAAAGAGTTGAGATGGAGACTCTTATACAGCTTCACTTACTCTGTTCCTCTTCTTATCACATGTACTTAATTCATAGGCAGTAACGATTATGTCTAGAAATTTGAAAAATTGCCTTGACTCAATATTAATGATACAATTTTTTTCCCAATGTACTTCCTGATGAGAAGGTTTGCTGTGAAACTGTCACTGAGAAACAATCTGTGGGTTTTCCTTGTCGTGGATAACTGTAGGGCAGCCAGGTAAACACAAATATGATAAAGCTTGTATCGCTTTGAATGGAAAAATAATTGAGGCTGCTATCTAGGAAAAAAAAAACCTATAACTACTTAGGATACATGTGACTTCTCACTATATCCTGTGATTAAGGTGACTTCTGTCCAAGCTCCATCAGGCAGCCATACATTTTAATTTGCCCTAGATGATCCCAGTTACTTCTGTTGCCCTAAGGGTGATGACAAAACATCTAGAGACTGAGTGCCCAAAACACAACCCCAAACCCACTTATTTATCACAAAGTGCCAACACTGAAATTAAACTTAAATACTGAGGTTTTAGTTTAGAAAAGTTAACTGATATTCTATGGGTCAGCTTGGCTCGTGTGCCAACAGAGTTCTGGGTGCCCACTGCACCACGTGAGGCATAGGTTCACCCCCACTTCCCTAGAACAATTATGAATGAGTAGCATCTATTTCACTTCCAGAAGTACCCTGATTTACTCAACTTTTAGAACTGTTGTGTTTGACATGAAGGCCTTGGCCGCCATTCAACTCTGTAGTATAGAGGGGATCTTGTCCATTATTTTCACCTGACTGTCTATAGGTATGTGTTACTCACACTTTTATTATTGGGACAAAATCCGTGAGATATTCATTTTAAAAGGAGAAATTGTTTCTATTGGCTCAGAGGTTTACAAGTATGACTCCATGGTCACTTGGCGATTTTACCCTTGGTCCTATGGCAATGTAGTGCATCATAACAGGAGTGAATAAGAGAGAAAAAAGTTCACCTTGTGGTGGCTGAGAAACAAAAGAGAGCAATCCTAATACCCTTTTCAAGGAACGCCCTAATGACCTAACATCCTTCAAAGGGTCCACCTAGTAAAGACTGGCAACCAAGCCTTTAACTTGGATCTGTAGTAGACACTTCCAAACCATAGCAATATGAATACTGTGATGCCTGGCTATCCCACTGTATTCATGATTTATACTTAGAATCATCTCTAAATAGAATTGATTACTGTTGGAAGTTCTGTATTTTGAAAAGAATTTAAACTGTAGGATAAGTTGCATAATTATTACAATGAATATGTCTTTTATTAATCTAGTTGATGGTTAAATTTTTTTGTTGTCTCTGTCCCTTCTAGTTTCTCATGACAGACCCAAAAGACTTGGCTTTAACCGTCACAGAAAAAAATTTATTTCCAATGTAATTTGAGCCTGATGATTTAAACTTTTCAGTTAAGAAAAAAAAATATACAAGAAAAATAAATGAAGAAAGAAGTTAGGAAGGAAGGGTGGAAGAAGAAAGAAAAGAAGGAAAAGAAGGATGAAAAGAAGGAAGGAAAGGAAACTGAATTATTTCTATTATAATTCTAAACCATTGTAAAAACTATTGTTTAGTCATGCACATCATGCTACATGATTGACTGTAACACATAGGTGGAAGTCAAGAGACTAAAGCACTAATGAAGGGAACTAAAAGTTGCAAAGAGCATTAAGTTCTAGATACCAAACTAGACACTGTATGCTATTGATACTTTATAAATGTAATCACAATAAGCCTTGTTATTAGAATTCTTCTTTAACAGATGAGGAAATTGTGACTAGATATGTTAAGGAATTTATGGTACAAGGTCCTATTAAAAATAAATATTAGAAGCTGGAGATGTATTTCTGTGGTCAAGCACAAAGCCATTGATTTGATCTCCAGTTTCTCAGTAATAATAAAAATATCCCAATAATAATCACAAGCAGTAGAACCAGAATCCAATTTAGAACTGGTAATGACACAATAATTCAACTTGCACCCTCAACTCCAGCTAGAGGATGCTTCTTTTCAGATATGGCTGACCTAAACTAAAGCATAGGATAGAGCAGGTAATGCATATGTGTTGTAGTTTATTAACATTACAGAAAACCATTTGATACATTCAAGTTCTTGGCATTACCTCACACTGTTTTTCTTTTCTTCAAAAGCATGCTTTTCTGAACGGAATAGGAGACCTTCTCTTCTGTTTTTGTTGGGGGCTTGCTGTGCAGTGAACCTAGGGCCTTGGACACGCTAAGCAAGTACTGCAGCACTGTGCCACATCCACAGCACTAGATGTATTTTTAAAAACTGTTTTAGCTGTGAAAACACACAAGTTTACTGTGGGATATAATATAAAATTATCTCTTCTTGATTATTAATTTCATACATAAAAAAATTTCAACCTTATTTCTTTGGAGAAAAAATTTTGTAGATGGAATTCTGTTATGAACATGATGCCATATGTGTGATAACATTTGAGAGAAAATGAAGATGTATTCAATGGCAATAGAGAAGGGATGAGAAATAACCAATATTTATTATGTTCAATCATTGTAGTAACCCACTGAAATAGAAATTACCATTATGGCTTTCAGAGGAGACTCATTAAAGTTAAGTAACTCATTCCCAAGCACGTATTAGAGCAAGAGCATCATAGCACAGGGATTTGAACCTCTATTCACCGCCAACTGTATAATGTTTCCAATGTTCTGCATTACTTCTCACTGGCCCACAGTGGATAGTCATAATATTAAAAGTGATCTATTAGACAAAATATGTTGACTCCTCAACATTTTAAGAGTACAGGAACAACGAAGGAGGCCAATAACAGTTAGCATTTATCAGTAGAGAGTTACAGAATTTCTAATGACAAGAGATAATAAGCAAGAGTTCCTTCATGCACATCTGCTTTGTATTTAAAAAAAATGTAACCCAGAGACTGAACTGAAGCTCAAATGTATTACATAAGTAGTTGCCAATATACAGTGCATCTGGCAGGGTTTTAACTGCTTCTCTTTAGTTTTCCACACCATAAAAGAGGAAGCTTGCAAAAGATGGATAAAAGGAATAAATATTTTAAGCAAGACCTCACCCAGGATTTTGTTTTTCTAGACAGGTCAAATACTCAACACAATGCAGGCTACTTCTTGGTATCAGTTAACCCCACATTATTATTCAGAAGCTAAAGCCATTGCCCTCTAGCAACCTGAAACCTGCAGTCTTCAGGCAGTGAAAACTTTTACCAGGAACACAACACATTTTCTTTGTCATAAAGTCTCATAAATATGGGTGTGTCCAACCCATGTTTATTCTTTAGAACATTTCTATTGAATTAATTTTAATTTTATGGATTTTATTAAGCTATGAGTGCATAACAGGAAAAATATCACAAAAATAAAAATATTGCATTTTTTAATATTGAGTATTTATAAAGGAACATCAAAGTTTTCAACATTCACTGGCTTTTGGTATACAAAGTCTAAAAAAAAACAACAGAAATAAATTGCTATATGAATTACAATGAAAACACCAATAGCACTCTACCAAAAAAATAATAATCTTCAACTATCACACCTAAAGTAGTCTGCACACATGACAACAACATGTTCCATCCACACTTATCCTTCCTACTGACAGGACATGTGTTTTGCTTTCCTGGCCTTTTTGTAGGACATACTTGACATCTCATTGGTCTTAATATTTTCTCAGGAGGTTCTTATTATATTACGCAATGTGTAGTTGACAGTAACATAAAATATCAATACAATGAAGTAATAAATTCTTAATGTACCTTGGATTTAGAATAAACATCAACATTTTCACATCACCTATATACTTGCTTATAAAACCTAAAAGATAACATCAGAAATAAAAACTTATATGAGCTACAATGTATACACAAAAAAGTCTACCACAGAAATAATCTTTGCTTCAACTGTCACATTCAAGACAGTCTTCACAAATGACAACTGCATGTTGCACACTGTCTTGGTTATTTTTCTCTCATTGCTGAGACAAAATACCTGACACCCAAAATTAGGAAAGGAAAGGTTTATTTAGCTTACAGTTTTTGGAGGTTTCAGTCCATAATCAGCTGGCTCCAAGGCAGCAACCAGCCAAAGCAACCAGAGCAAAAGGGTGGGGGAAGCAAGACTCTTTTCCTCCCTTATATTGCACACGGGTCACTACCCCTCCAGGGTGAGTGTAGTACTCACATCACCTCCATGCTCTCCTCTTGCACAGGCTTAGGATATTTACAAAGTAAGAACTCTGGCTCCTTGCTGGGTCTCTTAGTTAAACTTCTAAACCACTCAAGTCAATGCAGCATATCAACCATAACAATCACATGTCTTGCTTACAATGAGAGAACATGTACTTAGCTTTCCTTTGTTATGTAGTAGTCCATTCCTGTCACCTCTCTTCCTGTTTTGCTAGGAATTTCCTACTACATTGTACACTGTGAATGTAGCAGGGAAATAAGATATCGATATACTAAAATATCAAATGTGTGTTGAGTGCTTAGGATATACATCAACATTTTACATCAGCTGTGTACTTGTTTCCAAGAGATAGCATCAGAAATAAAACCCTATGTGAATATGTGAACAACAATGAGAACACCAATAGACCTCTACAACAGAAACTATCTTTGCTTCGTTTGTCACACCCAAGGCAGTCATTACACATGAAAATTGTGTGTTCCATGAACAATTATCACTTACAATGATCGCATGTATGTTTTGTTTGCCTGTGCTTTATGGTAAGGCACAGTTGACATCTTTTTGGCTTTCCTGTTATCATAGTAGGTCTTTGGGATGCTATACATGCTATTCACCTGTCAGCTCAACAGCATGGTTCACAATTTTTTTTTGCGTAGTTTCCTGTGTAGAAGCATTTTGTTTTTCCTCTGCTGTAAATCATCTATTATGAATTCCAGTCACAATTCATTAAGAAAATTTCTCCATTGGATTTTTCACTTATTTTCCTTGGAGATTATCAAATTATTTATTCCACACGTTTAGTATCAAGTAAAACATAACCATTGACCAATGCTTTGTGTTTCAAGTGGTATCATATTTGCTATGTAACTCATCAACATCTACTGTGTCATTGGTCTTGTAGAAAGTTTTCACTTCACGCTTCCATTTTGTTGAAGTTTCCCTATTAATATTTCTATCATGGTGCAATGTTGACATCAGGAGTACAAGTTTTTCTTTCTGCAAATCTTTCTGAAATCCAAAAATTATACTGTACTATTCTCTGTTTTGAAGTTGCACCCATGGCATTTCCATGTCTTTTACATTCTTGCAATCATCATGAAAAATCCCTGCTAAGTGCAGAAGACCTATGAATGTTTTCAGTTCGATTAGTGAAGTTCATGACAAATATATTCTTTACTACATCTTGGTTCATAGAAAATGTTTTACTTGTATTTCAACCTTTGTGTATTTCATAGCATCTTGTACTATTTCATCTGTTACAATTTCCAACACTGAATGGTAGTATTGGCATTCTATCTAATATGTTTCCCCCCTGCCAAGACCCTCACTCCATTTTCACACCTAGTTCTAACATTGGAGTATTCTATTTTGTTGTGTGACTATTTCATAACTAGTTTCAACTAGTTAAACATGTACTCACATTGCTGTTTCATTCATCATCTGAATAAAGGAGGACTGCATTCCCTCTGTCTCTATCGGGTGATTCTTTTTCCATTCCACTGTCTCAGGAACTTTGGTTCACATGGCCAATGTCAAAGTCATCATCATCATTGTCATCATCGTTAGCATCATACACCCACTTCACTCTCCTGTTATGAAAACGTATTTTACCATAATGAACCATCTTCACCATCCATGCATCAGTAATCTCATGATTCACTTTTGACTTCCTCCAAAACTTGCAAATCTGAATTTTTATGTTACTGTACTGAATTGGGCTACTCCTACTTAAAAAATCAAAACAAAACTTTTTTTAAACAAATCTGAAAGTGGTGTGAGTGTAGTACATCCTCTGTGATGTTCAGGTAAACATATGCCAAACTCATTAAATGGAGCATAATGTCAGTGAAAATCCTGATATGACAGTTCTGCACATGTACACACACACCTTGCCTTTCATCATACCAAACTGGTAAACACACATATTGTTTTCTGTATCCCTCATCAAAATTACTGAATTGCACAGCTGGCTGCTACTGTGCAAAAGTAAAACTCTATAGTTGAAATAAGGAATGTGTTTGTGGGATTCAAAGTTATGCTCTTTAGGTGCATAGCCTGGGTGTTACCAATGATTTTGTTGTTCTAAATATCTTCCAAGGGCTATGTTCTCTTTATCATATCACCACTTAAAACACTTTCTTTCATTCTATAATCAAGTGTCTAATTTTTTATTTTTAAAATTCTATCAACATCCTCCTACATAGTATGTTTTGGCTGTAGGCATATGTGGTATTGACTTTGTGGTTTGTGAAATACTTTGCAATATAAAAAGGAAGACTTTTCACATTTTATATATATATCAAGTTACAATAATTTACCCCATAAATTCAAATGGTATATTTCAGTTAAAATTTAAAAACTTAAAACAACCTAGAAAAATAAACAAGAAAATCTACTGTAAAATTTGAGCTGATCTTTTATTACATACATTTTCCAGGCATATCATGAAGGACAGTCATAAATACAAATAGCTTTAATGTTTACCCAGTAATAATGTTAATTTTTTCCAACATGGAGCTTAATTTTCACATAATCTATACCCATATTTTATTGTGTTTGTGTGTGCATATATGTATGCATAAATTACATATATAATACATACATGTAGCTATGTGTAACTGTGTATCTTTCTGTGCTTGCCTTAGCAAGCAGCTTATATTTGTAATTGCATTTGGCACCTAGAGAAACAGCCAAGTGATATTACCAAGTTATCTAATTTCATAATTGTATTTTCTATCCTGTCATATAGATGTAAACATACACATGGACATACAGGTCATATATGCATATATACAGGTATACATGTACATATAAATGATAGGTAGTCATAGTTCAAGTCAAATATGGTAGAGCACATCTGTAACCTCAGCACAGGGGAAGCTAAGACAGGAGGATCACTGCAAGTTCAAGTCCTGCCTGGGCTGCAATTTTGAGTTCAGGGCCAGTTTAAATTACATACTGAGACCCTGTTTCAACAAACAAAAAAGCAGAACAAATCCCACAAACAAAACAGCAAACTCTTAATCACTTTTTAAAGTCGGTCAAGCATTGATAAATTGATAGTATTTTTTAATTTAGAGCACTACATAACAGGCTATTCTTATTTGTAGAATTGTTGGTAGAGTGAATTTGGATAATATTTTAATTGTATCTCGTCAACTAAAGTTTGAGCTGACAGCAAACAGACATCATGGCATATTCACATTTGCTTGCTCAGTGCAAGCTTTGTACCTATAGTGGTGGTCAAAAATACTTCAGTAAGAAAAGAAAGCAGGAACTACATCATTGCAATGGCAGGGATAACTTATTCCATTGCTCTAACAGGTTCATTTTTGAGGCAGGACTTTAAATTTTAACATTTTATTGAGTAATACAAAATACATTTGGAGAAACAGTATTGCAATTTTTAGCTTTTCCATATGACAAAATTTATAATATTTTAATACTTCCCTAATTTTTCATTTCAGTGAATTTTTAAGGTGTGTTTTAAATTTTAACTCCCACAAGTTGTATATGGCAGCATATTAAGAAAATGATCATAAAATACAACTGGCCAATATTTTATAGTTTTTTATATTTTGGACCATGTTGTATCTAAATTAAATATATATTTTCAATCAACAATAGCAATGATTTCACTAGCTAGCTAGTGCATTTAAGCAAAAAAAAAATCTTAGTTGCAATTTAAGCAACAGAATAAGAATAGCAAGTCATTATTTGATGATTTCCTGGGTGAAGAAGAACTGTAGATACCCAGGGAATATACAGATAATGCTCCTCTGGTGTTGTCACTAATATACTTTAACTTAGAATAAACCTTGAATTATAAGTGAGATTAAAAGTGACAATGAAGAGAAGTAGAACATTTCACATAGAGTGAAGAGACTAGAAAAGTACAGTATGGGCTTCAGAAAGCAAACTGGCCTATGTGGATTGCAAGGCTTATGCACAATATGAATTGGCAGGGAAAGCAGGGCAGGAAAGTTTATAGAAAATTCAAATATGAAATTACAGTATATTGTTATTCATATATTTCTTTCTCAGTAATTTTAATATATATGACATAACAACAAAGAGACTGATTTTGGAATCCAAGCACAAAAGTCAGGATCAATATTTGAAATTCATTATGGTAAGATTTTTGAATAGGAATTACAAAATGTATTTCATGGACTACAAACCTTGACTATTTTATGACAATGTAGAGCTCCTTAAAGACATGATTATACTGGCTAGATAACTAATGAGCTAATAAAAACAATGTTACTACTTAAAGACAGCTCACTTTGTAATCTTGTATAAACTTTCTTAGTGACTTTGAGCCACAGTTTCCTGATTCACAAAATACGTTTTCTTTTCCACGTGAGTATTTTAAGAATTAATTTGAGCATTTAACTGTGTAAAGGGCATCATAATGTCAACTACTATGATTTAATAAATGAGTTCTTTCTCTCTTGCTTTTTTGCTCATTCTTAAACTGGCTTTGGTTTTGAGCATCACAGTTTTCCTATAGAGGTTTTTCCTTGGTAGTGATTTTAGGTCCTTCCTACCCCAGTTTGAATTCCTTAATTAGAAGATATGGTTATTTCTCGATCTCTAATCATCTCTGAGATTGGAAAGGACACCATAGTGTGGGTGAATGAATGATCAGTCTTCAGTGGAACTGATATTTAGTAGGTTTTTGCAAAAATACTGCTAGAGAAAAATAAATTCAGTTTAATTTTTTTACATTTATTGCTTTGACTATTGTAAATAGGAATATGTATGAAGAATGAGTCATATTTATTTTATAAATTGGCCATCAGAAGAAAGATTTTTTTTTTTGATTCTGGGAATTGAACTCAGGACCTCACACTTGTCAGGCAGACACTGTGCTGCTTAGCTCTATCCCCAACCCAGAGGAAAGGTTTTAACTGATATCTTACAGAGTTTGTAAAATTACAGAACTATCTCTTGATGAGGGAGTTTTTTCCCCTCTGTTACAATTTTTAAAGCTCTAAGTTTTTTATGTGGAAGATAAATTAAGAAAATTATATACTGAATAAAATTTCAATCAGAAGTGATTTTTCCAAAACCATCCAGGTCCTATTAGGAAAGAAGGAAAGGACTGGAAAAGAAAAGAGAAAGCAGGGCATTTATTCAATGATAGAATCTGTTGTGTTGCTTCTACCTATGCTATTCTCTTATTTTTAAAGAGCAATTCTTCTTAAGTAACCAACTTTATAATAAACAAGTGGCTCAGGAGAAGCAAACCATTTGCTTTAAAGTGGTTTCAAAATTGAATATGTTACACACACACACACACACACACACACACACACACACACATCTACTTGACAAAAATGTCATCAAAATATATTCATTGGTACAAAAAATTAAATATATAAAATATTCATTGTTTTGGTTGCTTTTTTCCTTTGTGTTCAGGAAAGATAGCTCTTTGTGTAACTCAATGCATATTCTAAATTCTATGGTCATGGGAATTTTAAAAATAGAAATATTTAAATGCCATACATTTTTCTATAAGAATATTGAACTTGGTAAAGTGAGAAATGAAATCACCCCTCCTTAATTCTTAAATACTTACAGCTTACCCACACTGGGTAGAAAAACTGAATGATACCCAATTGGACAGTGGGAGCCCTCTCCGATGGGAATGCAAGGCTACTGGGAAACCCAGACCCACATATCGCTGGCTAAAGAATGGAGTGCCTCTCTTACCTCAGGTATTGTTGGG
Source organism: Dasyprocta punctata (assembly GCA_004363535.1). Lineage (NCBI taxonomy): Eukaryota > Metazoa > Chordata > Mammalia > Rodentia > Dasyproctidae > Dasyprocta > Dasyprocta punctata. The sequence continues at coordinate 26,675 of RJWM01007926.1, read as the reverse complement.
AGTTATTAACCTGCTGCAGTGTAATTTTAGCAAGATTGTACACAGCACAAAATAGGTTTCTTCTTCTTGAAACCAATTTCATACCTCTACCTGCTAATATATTTGAAATATAGCAAATATAGAAGCAAAAAAAATTGATCACCTCATTGCATATATGAGTAACATACTTCTTATACCAAATTTTTTCAATTCTCTAAATTCTTGGGAAAATATCAACAATCATCACAAAATTATTGTCATTTCTAGCTATTAGATACTATCTAGCTTATTTCCTTCCCTTTGCAGATAATAGATTAATCTCTTAAAGTAAAGGGAATTACCCAGGATCACATGTCTAGTAAGAGGAGACCAGAATAGAATCTTTTTTCTCTTGTGTCCTGGGAATTGTTTGTTCTGTAATGTCCTACTAACCACAAATTTTAAAAGTTTTCTTAGTGAATGTGTAATTTTTAAAGTAACTTTCTAGGTACAATATTTAATGTGGTTATTATTGAATTTCAGAGTATTAGTAACTTTCTTTGATTATAATATTTGCAGGAAGGAGAACAACTCACCATTTATGAATTTCACTAGGAGTAATCCACTATTTATGATGAAAATAGAGGAGAAGTATATAAAGTTGAGGCTCTGAGCATGAATCTTGCCAGTCACCAGGTGTAGAAGCTCTCATCTATCATTATGTCTCTGAGTCTCAGCTTGCTCCTTTCTAAAATGAAGAAATCTAATCAGATTGACCTCGCAATTTAATCCAGTTCTAAAATTCCCTGTTTTAAAGGCAGTTAAGTCAAAACTTGACACAGTTACACAAAAAGCCTAAGAAGAAGACTGTAGAGTTGGTAAAGAAGCGTTGGAGATGAATTCACAGGTTCTTTCATTCTTACTCTCTTGAGAATATTCCTTAAGACTGTGCTGGTTATCTTTTCTGTTCCTAATCTCCAAGAAATATAAACTCCACCAATATATTTGCTAAGTAAATGGGATAATTTTTTAAAAATTATTGTCAAAATTACTTGGTATCTCTGCTGGTAAATAATTAAAGCATTCCTCGCTGAAATAAACATTATTTGCCTGGTATGAAATAGAAAAGAAACTTGATTGTTTTAAACATTTTTATCTAGTATATGTTTGTGACATGTAATAGTTACATTTGTTTTGGGGAGCTGTAACATTTTTTATCTCCTTTTTCCTTTTTCCTGTCTTCTATCCGCCTTCCCCATATACAGAATATCACCACACTGTTCCCTACTATTTCTTCTTTATTTGCACTTTATTTATATTTTGGGTTTCTCACATTAAAGAATCCATGCTATATTTTAACTTTCTGTGTTATTTCTTTCTATAACTTTCTGACTTATTTTCCTTAAAGTTTAGTGCTCAGGATCCACTCATTTTCCTGCATATGACATGAATCTGACCAATAATTTTATATATAATCCAATTTCAGAACAGTATTTTATTTGTGTCAGTTTGTTGGGAAGCGAGAGAAAAGACAAATTCCTGGCCACATCAGTAGAGTAAAATGATCACTGTTATGACCTTGGTAATTTTTAACTTAACACTGTAGTATGTCTACACCCTCCATCCTTTCCCCTAGTTTCTCTTTACAAAAAAAAAAAAAAAAAAATTTCAAGTAAAACCATCATCTGGTAATTGTATTTCACAAGTTCAACTAGTCTACTGAAAAAGCCAATTCAAGCCAAAAAATATAATTGAAAGTAAAACTCATAAGAATAACTGCAGAAAATATCATTTTATTTTCTTTACTGACCAAGAAATAGTTTTAATTTATAAGATACATGATAAAATAGTAAACAATAAATTTGTGTTACAAAATTAGCAAATGCTTAATTATAGAAATTAGAGGTTCTTTTTTCTTCATCCAAGTGACAGCAAGCACAAAATCTTTTTGAGTTGCTTATTTTCTATGTCTGTTCTCTTTACAGACTAGGGTTCACACGGTTAATGGAGTATTGATGATCCACAGTGTAAACCAATCAGATTCGGGGATGTATCAGTGTTTGGCTGAAAATAAATACGGAGCTATTTATGCTAGTGCTGAGCTGAAGATTCTAGGTATGCAGTTTCTAAGTAAATGGACAAAATGATTGCTTCTTTTCATTTTTGAATTCTTACTATACTGAATTTTTGTGATGGAGTTCTAAAAATGTATTTTTTGACTTAAAAAGAAATATTGTGTTTTGCTGAAAATTTTTGTAAGTTTTAGAAGACCACTTTACTTGCGTGCAGTTTATTCTGTGTCTTTCATGTTTATGTAGGTTTTCTAACTTTCACTTTAATTTTAAGTGGTTTGTCTTTTCTCTGGAATTAAACTATACAAATAAATATATGTTAATTTTAAGGAAGAAGGTCTTGAGAGAGTAGAGGCTCAGAAAGTAGAATTCGAGCAGCCTGCCCCTGCTCACTTAGAAATACTTTATATTTCCTGAAGCAGCTCTGTGTGTGTATCTTACAAGATAGGAATCCAAGGTAAATCTACCTTTTCTAATGAGGTATTAACCTTTATTATCCTCAAAATAAAATAGAAAGCCAGCCAAAGGTCAGGCATGGTAGGCATGGGCTTGCCTTTAATAAGAAGAGAAACTGAGAACTGGCACAAATGCCTCCTTAAAACTACAGTCACAGGGCTGGGAGTTTGGCTCAGTGGCTTAAGCGCCTGTCTGGCAGGTGTGAGGCTGTGAGTTCGATCCCCAGTGCTGCAAAAAAAAAAAAAAAAAAACTACAGTCAGTCCAGTGGAAGAGACTCCACTGAATGAGAATATTTGGGCTACTGCAATGGACTTCACCTATTCTCAAACAGATAGTATCCTAAATTTTGGTTCTAGGGTGATTGTAATACAAAGCAAGATTTAGTGTCTCCTAAAAGGCAGAAGGTCAAATATACTTTGTATTTCCCAACTAAATTCCCAAAACATAATATTTACAGAAATGTCAACATTCTTAGAAACGTGGCAAACTATCACTTATGTGTGAACTAAATATATTATATCACAAATAAATGTATTGAGTTATAGATGTTGTCAGTTTAAATTTCTCCACGTTTAAAAGACATCCATAGCCAAAAGAGGATTACATCTCAATTTCTTACATGCTAACCAATCAAATATTAATGTAATTTCTTGTCAACTCACACTCTAACATCTTTGAATTAAAAAACTGATTCAAGTTACATCTAGTTAAGTTTATCCAAAACCACTCTGAAGTCCTTCTTATTCACTGTACATATTTTCAAAATTATTTTTGATAAATTATATTTCCCATAAGCAACCAAAAATGTTAGCAGCACTCTCACCATAATTTCTCTCACTTTTTGTTGATATCTTATCTGAATTTCAAAAAATAAATTTTAATGTTCTTGTGCCATGCATTATATTGCAAGTTATGAACATAAAATATTACTAAAATATACATGAAATGGTCCAGATGGTATAAAGTTCTCAGATGCTGTAAATTTCTGTGCATATCTTTCACAGTCAAAAACATCTATAAAAAATCTAACAAAAACATTGTTAATATTAATGAGTAATCAGACTTAGATGAATAAATGTAACAAATGAAATAAAATTTGGCATTGAAACACAAATAATTCTATTTGTTAGTGTACTTTTAAAACTACATCAAATTTGTATAACATTAAAGCAAATTATTTATAAAATTAAAATTCATAGATGGGAAATGCAGGAAACAGATTTTCTTCTACACAAGGTAATATAAATTATTCCAGAGAAATGTCAAATGGGCTTCTGCAATTGGACCCATGGCCTTTGCCAAAGTTATATATCAGTCTTTCACAACTGAAGTTGGTAATCATAATTACATCCTGTCATTTTATGAAACAGCATTTACCTGTGGACCACATATTGTGTGAAATCATCTGCTAGTGAAAAGATAGGAAGATATCTGTTAATCAAATTTTTGTGTTAATCTCATATATGTGATTTTATGACAAATGTTTCTCAGAGAAAAAAAGTTGCAAAATATAGATTATTCATGTATTTGATGTCATTGTTATCATTTCTGGTAGAACTAACAGTTTTTTTCTAATAGCTTCAGCTCCTACTTTTGCACTGAATCAATTGAAGAAAACAGTAATTGTTACCAAAGACCAAGAAGTCATCATAGAGTGCAAACCCCAAGGCTCTCCAAAACCAACCATCTCTTGGAAGAAGGGAGACAAAGCAGTTAGAGAGAACAAAAGGTAAGAAGTCTGCTTTATATTCATTTTCTTTCTTTTTTGTTTTTATTTCTATTGGTATATGTTTACAGTACAGAACGATTACGTTCCTCATGGGGAGTTGGTATATGTACATAATATATTTTAATTTAATTTTGCTTTTATCCCTTTCCTCTTTCTTTCTTGCACTATCACTCCATCTCTGGGTCTCCTTCTTTTGTGTAAAAGATCTATCTCCCTTAGTATCAGACTTTCTTAAGGTTACAAGTGACATACACAAAGTATATGTGCATTACGAGAAGTTATGAGACATATTTCATAAATGAATTTAAACATGGTCATAGTGGCTAAAAATAAAAAATGCCCTACTTTAATATGGTTGAATTTCTTTGCCTTAGTGGGTTTTACCACCATTAGGAATTTCAGTAGGTTACAAAAAAAGCAAACACCTTCATTATGTTACTATTCGGGGTATTCATTTTGGCTCTGCATATTTTGCAGTCCACAAAAATATCTGTGATCACTTAAGGGTTGTGTTTTTGTTCAGTGATAGTATTAAAGATATATTAAAATATTCTGAATATTCTGGATAATCATTTTATGATTGAATTTGTGCCCTGTAATATTTGTGCCAAAGTATGCATTTTCGTATTTAATCATGTTGATGCAAAATAAAATAAGTTTCTGTTGATTGCTACAGGGAAATGTAAAATGAGCAGAGGAATACTTAATGTGTAAACATTTGTCTTTGGCAAGTGAAAGGCAAGGAATATCAAAGCAGTACAAATGGAGAAAAATGATGAGAAGTCAAATGATCACATGGCAAACTATGTATGCCAATTTTAGAAGTCCCAGTTTCTACCAATCAATATCATATCAGTATTACATATGATGATTGAGCTTTGATAAAATATTATCCTACCTTGTGTAAAAAGGATGTTGCATATTATTGTTTTAATTTTTTTCATTCAATGTATAAGGATAAGGGTTTGACCTGTGTTTGTCTAGAGGTAAGTGATAATATAATTTAAACAATTTAGTTCAGTATTAGAGGCCTATCTGAATAATCTTTTAATTGTGGAATATTTTGAAAACTTTCCTTGCAACATATTTATTTTCCATCAAGTCTGATATATTTGAGATGAAATAATATATAGATAAACAGGGTTCAATTCAGGCTCAAGAATCTTTGCTGTCTGATGACCATGTAAGACTGGGATCACAATATGCATCTTGTTTTGAAAGAATTTCTCTTTCTTAGTTGGCAAAATTAGAAATCATGGTATCAGTATTTCATGTGATTTAATCAGTCAAAAGAATGTTGCATATTTTTCAATTGTTGCTCAGAGAAATATAAAAATAAATTCTGTACAAAACATTAAATCAGAAGTATTTTGCATAGAAAAAAACATAACTTGTAATGCACCATTATCGTTTTTCTGAATGTACTACAATACCTACATTATAAAATGTATGTCTCATCAGTTAAAGCTGTTGTATTTGAAACATATTACTTAATGTTTCTGGTTGAACCTTGTGAACCTTGTTCTGTTTATTGGAGTTCACCAACAAAATTTTCTCATTAACTATTCAAAAAATATCATTGTAAGAATAAATGTTAGGTAGTGTTTTGTTTTTGTTTTTTTGTTTTCTCCAAAGCAAAGGTGTTGATGAAGTAAGATAATAAGGAGATTTTTATTAACTATAGCTAAAATAAACCTGTTATTTTCCAGAAGTAGAAAAACACACCTAGTGAATTTTCTAGCTTTCTTACTCCTCTTTTTCTCTACCGCTAACCCCTAAAATTAGTGAAAGGTATACATTGACCTCAATCTCAATGCAGTTTATTCTTTTTTTTTTTTTTTTTTTTTTTGCACCGGGAATTGAACTCACAACCTCGTGCCTGGCAGACAGGCGATTAAGTCACTGAGTCAAACTCCCAGCCCTGGTTTTTTGAGGCAGGGTTGCACTGCGTAGCTCAGGCCAGCATTGCGCTCGCGTTGTAGCCCAAGCCGGCCTCGAACCCACAACGCTCCTCCTACCTCAGCCTCCTGAGTGCTGGGAGTAAAGGCGTGCGCCAGCACACCCGGCTTCAATGCAGTTTATTCTAAATGTCAACACTTGTAGTTAGTGTTCAGGAAGGAGATTGAAAAGTAAAGTATTTATGATTTTATTTATTCAAGTAAAAACAAGTTTGAACCACATTTATGTAACACACTATGTATCCCGATCTGTATATTTACATCTGTTCACTGGCTTTATTTAATAACAGAACCCAAAAGTATAGCGCATTTTTACCTTTGAAATCAACAAGTAGAGTAACAAAATACTGTTTTTAGGAATGAATAATTTTCATCATATTTTGCAGTCTTATTTTCATGAAAAATTCAGTCTATATATAAAATTCAAAATGTATATATTTAGCATTCTTTTAATCAGTATTTCAATTATACTTATAACTTGTTTTCTTAGGAAAATTTTAGGTCCCTTTTCTTCTATAAATCATATCTACCCTTCAGTAATAGTTGTAAATATAAATTTAAATAGAAAGTGAGCTATTAGAAAACTGTTAAGACGACAAAAGCTTTGTGTTGTATATATTTCACATTGGGTCCAGACTCAAATTATGCTTTGTTTCCTTGGAATATAGCTATACACATGATTTATGTGAGATTTCTCCCCCACTAATCTATCTACAACTAGGGCAGAATTGTAAAATGAATGAGACTTCTCCTTCATTAACAATTATTACACTTCTTTTGGATTCATTAAAAAAAAAGACTGATAATCTTATCTATGTAACTGGTAGTTTCATATATGTAAAAATGATTACTATTATATTAGAGAAATCAAGTTAAGGCAATGATATCAATGAAATGTTTAAATATCAAAAATGTATCCATCACTTTTCAAACCATAAAATTATGTACAAAACAGTCACATAAAAATAAACTATAAAGTTTATTTGCAGAAAAAAATCTAGTCATCTGAAAATGTATCAGAAAGTCAAAAAAGTGAATTTCATTCTATAATTTGTTGAAATTTAACTCTGAACTGTAAATAGTGTTGCAACAATGGAGGGATGGAATCGATCATTTGTTTTATCGATTGCCAAATAATCAATTGGCTTAACCCTTCCTGCAATTTTGTGACTGAATCTTCTAGTGTTCTGTTTGTTTTGTTAGGTGGCCACCAAAACATAGCCCTTTTCTTATTTATGTTTTTACAAAGAAATACAGAAATAATTATCCTAAAGTTTAGACTTGAATAATTACAACATAATAAGGACTTTAAGAATAAATCTAATTAGCGTGTAAGTTACCTGTTTATATATTACAATATCATTCATTCTTTGGTCCTCAGTGAATCCCTAAAATGTATGCTCTCACAGAAGGAGACAGAGCTTATCAGCTGTTTATAGTTGGCTGGTGTTTCTATCACAGGAATCCTTTTTATCCCAAAACAATTTGAACTCCTCAATTTCATGATTAATGATGATGAGCATTTGTAATTCTGTAGCATTTATAATTTACAAACCATTTTAACATTGTGGGTAATGGTTTAATCCAGGGTGCAAGAAAAGGATTCAGTTTTCCTACTTATCCTTCAGATTATAAGTTTTTAAAAAATTACCTAAAGTTTTATTGCTTACAAAATTTGGACTTAAGAGAGTAACTTTCGTGAGTTGTGAAATGTCTTAGTTACTTTTTTTGATTGCTGAGACAAAAATATCCCAACACCCAAAGTTAAGTAAAGAAGATTTATTTAGCTCACAGTTTGTGGAGGTTTTAATTGGTAACCAGCTGGCTTCAAGGCAGACAGGCATGACATAGGAACAACACTTCAAGGTGGTTAGAAGACAATAAAAGCAACAAAAACAAAAGGGGGAAGATCAAGCCTCTTTTTCTCCCTTATATTGCAAGCAGGTTACCCCTCCGCTACTCCCTAGGATGGGGATACTTGCTTAGCACTTAAACCATCTCCCTGCCTTCCTTTTGAATAGGCTCATGATGTTTACAACCTGAGCACCCTGACTCCCTACTGAGCTGCTTAAACTTCTAAACTTCTAGAGCTGATACAATGTATTGGGGATTCCAGTCCACCCCTTTGTAATTTGGAAGCTAGACACATATCTTTAAACTGATCTCCAAATATAAAGACATGCTTATTCTTATCATTTCACAATTTGAACATTATAAGACAGATTTAACAATTCTTTAGAAATAGTATTATGTCTATCAATATTATATCACATAATAATCATAACATTCCTTCCCTGGCCCCCATGCACATCTCTTTATGCAAGAGGCATTTAGTCCCTCTCTAAGAGTTGCCAAAGTTCTAACAGTTTCTAGTCCAAGTCCCACAGCTCCTCTGAGATGTAAGGCAAACTCTTAACTGCAAGCCCCTGTGGAGATGAAAACAAAGTTAATTACTTCCATCATTCAATGGCACAAGATAAACATTTTCATTCCAAAAGTTACAAACAGGGCTATACAAAGGATTGGGACCAAAGCAAGCCCAAAATTCAGCAGGGCAAATATGAAGTCTATGTCTTTTGGATCCCAGTGTAGCACCTAATACAATCTGTGACAAGTTGTCAGCTCCAAAGGACTTGGGTAACTCTTTCCCAACATCATTTCTGGTGGTTGGAGCTCCCATAGCTTCTTTCTTAGGCCTGCTTTGCTCCCTCCTTGCAACTTTACTTAGACAATCCATGATCCTGGCTTCTCCATACTTCTGAGATTTCCACTGCACCTTTGGCTTCATCCTCACAGCTTCACGCATTGCCTTCTCAGGGCACGCTGCCCTTCAGGGCCTTCCAAAATTTGAATGGAAACCTTCTTAACCCTCCAACTCTTGCATTCTGCATGCATCTCAAACCAGCACCATGTGGATGATGCCAAGGTCTGCTGCCACTGCAGTACCCAGGCTTCTCTTTCTCTTGGCTAGAGGGGTCCAGTGCCTGGAAGACTAGTCATTCTGAATCCAATTCTGAGGAACAAATTCTCTATGTTGCTGCCATTATGGAACATGGTGCTCTCTGGCTTTCTCCTAAAAGTAAAGTCTGTCACTTTCGCTGTGTTTAGGCTGAAAATGGTACAGACTTGCTGTTTCTTGTGATGCATTTAGGCCATTGTTTCTATTCTCTTATTCCTTTTCAGCAATCAAGACCTTCTGTGTTCTAATCTTAGCAGACTACAACTTTACTGGAGCTTCCCTTATGGCCAAACTCACAGCATTTTAAATCATCCTGCTGGGCTCTTTGCTCTTGATTCTCAGCATAGATCTGAGAAAAAGTACACAGTAGCAGCCATGTCACAGTTGCAACATTCAACTGCCTTGAAATTTCTTCTGCCAGATTAATTAGTCTACTGCCCTTAGTCTCAGACAAAGTCTCTGAACATGAGTAAACTGCAGACAAACTTTCTGTCAAGTCATAACATACATCATCTGGAGGGAAGGTATAGCACTCACACCATCTGATGGTGTGGGCTGATAGCCTGTATATCATATAAGGGGGGAAAAGAGGCTTGCTTTCCCGTTTTTGCTCCTGTTGCTTTTGTTGTCTTCTGCTGCCTTGAACTGTTGCACCTGTGCCATGCTATGCTGCTTTGGAGCCAGTTGATTATGGACTGAAACCTCTAAACACTGTGAGCTAAATAAACCTTTCCCCCTTTAAGTTTGGGCATTGGGTATTCTGTCTCAGCAATGACAGAAAAGAAACTGATATGGAATACTGAATTAAACTTTTTAAGTAAAATACATTGGCTGGTACATAGTATCTACTAAGCACTCAATAGATGTTACTTGGAATCATTATGAAGATCTTAACAGTAGTGGAGTTATGAATAAAAGCAATTCCATTTGAAACTTTGAATCTTTAAATGCTGGCATATATTTCTGTTATCAAGAGTCTGGAAATAATTACTATAATCCTTTACGTTTTCAGTAATTAAGGAAAGTGATGTTCTCTAGCACTAAGAGAGTCTCTTGGGGGATCTGTGTTCTTTACTGTCTTTTCAAATTGTCATTCTTTGTCCCTCAGAATGCCAGATCATTTGTTATCTATTTCTGCTAATGCCACTCATATCTTGTACTTACTTCTTTAGTTTCTTTAGTATAAAGTCCTATACTAGCAGACTCCCTATTTACCTTTCATCATCAGATTTACAGGTTAGGTGCAAATAAACGACATCAGTTCTGAGTTAATAGAAATAGAGGTGAAGTCTTTTTAAGACTTTTTACCTTTTTTCTTTAAGACATGTCCAGGCTTTCCCCCATATCTTCAGAATATCACCAGCACACATTCACTTAGGTTCATTTATCACCATGTCCATTCTAATACTAACACTAATAAACTTCAGAAGTACTAAGAAGTAAAATGTTCCATGGGGATTTTTTCCTGTAACATACTTTGGTTCAGAATGTTCTGCTCATCAAATTCGTATTAGATTTTCACTTCAGCTCATTATTTCTATTACTTGACCATTAACTCTTGTTAAAATATGATTATCCAAAAGCACTCCAGCAATGCACACATATTAAGTGTTCTTCATCATATATGTAATTTCTGCATTTTTTGTGGACACAGACAATCTTAGCTGAGATGAAGGCTACATAATTTGAGATAAGGACATAATTTATTCTGCTTCATTTCCAGCAATGTATATATAAACTGTCATTTAACCATATCAAAAATGTCCTATATGTTTTAAAGTTAGTCACAGTTATTATCCAACTTTAATTTCTAGGCAGACGAAGATACCCCTTCCAAAGATGACAGAATATTATTCAAATGGGCACTTAAATCCTGAATAAAAAAAACTTTTTCTACACAGAGGCAGCATTATAGAATAATTTTTCTTTTATGGGACTATAATCTAAGCAAAGACTTACACAAAATCCATTGTAATATCCTCTTGATTACCAAAGGAGCAACAGAATAGCAAACTTTTTAACTAATTCATTTAGCATGTATAGAATATTGTGCTGGAAGTACCCATTAGTTGTCTTCTAGTGGGAATTCATGTTGTGTTTATTAGGCAACAATGATCAAGTTCACATATTGACTCACAGACATATGTGAAAATATATTCTTCATAAAAGCCCTATAGGACATTGCTACTGAAGGGAAAGCATGGTCTTCTTGCTCTTTCTCAGGAAGAAGAGGAATTCATGGGTATAATTAGGGTCTTGTTTCTACCCCTTTGTTTCCACCTACATGCTGTGTTTGCTAATGAAAAAGCTGTTTTGTTGTTTCCACAGTGACAATGTCTTTTATATATTAAGACCATTAAAAAATGTAGACCCTAGGTATATTGGATTTTTTTTAGTGTCGCAGGAGTTGTATAATGAGGGAAAATGAGCATTCATAAATAAACAATATATCATTTAATATCCTTTGTAAATTAAAAATCATGCTTTCAAAGGAAATACAGTGATCAAGATGACATTATTTATCTAACGGAAAAGAAGTTTGACATCTGACTTAATCAGTTTTAATAGCTGAGAATGGCTCGGTCACAATGTGTTATCACTCAGAGATGGCACCTTGCTATTGCATAGGTCCGTTGAGCTTAAGGGGTGAGGAGGAAACGGCTTTATTCTCATTATTGGATGATTAGGATGCATATTTCTGGTTTTCACAAAAACTAACTGCACATGATTTACCTTCACCACCTGTTCTTTAAAATGCTCGTATAAACACATACACTCATGTATAAACAAATAAAACAAAACACAAATTTATAGCAACACTGGTGTTATGGATTGTGTTTAGATGTCACCCCAAAGCCTCATGCACTCGTAAGTGGGGCCTTTTCAGTTGTGACTGGATCTAGAGCATACGAGTGATTCATGCTGAAATGCCAGGATTATGATTACTAGGGTTAAGGGTGTGAGTGGTATCTGCCCTAAAATCAGGTAACTTGAATACAATATAAGAAACAGAAAGAGCCTTGCTGCTACTTAGTTGTAAATGATTGCTTGCTTGCTTTGCTACTTTCTGCCCATCATAAACTGTTTCTTCTCTATGATCATTGTCTGTCATCCACCCTGCCCTGGAGACAGCCAACTAGGTTCTGAAATGCCTACAAGATGTGAGCTAAATAAACCTTTACTCCTTTAACTGTGGGTGTTGGATATTTTGTCCCAGCAATAAGAAAATTAACTAAGACAATTGGAAATTAAGACTATGGACAGATTCTCAATCAAAAGTGAAAGTGTAGTACATTCAAAATAAGTTATTAAAGGGCATCTCCCACTAACCTTTACAGACTGTTTCACAACTTTCCAGAAGTAAATTTACCCATGCATGTTCATCAGGATGAGAAAAAGATTAAAGATAGCAGCTCACTTCAGCCTAATGGAACTACACAGGATCCCTAATAAACTCAGGAGCTGTGTACCTGACTGACCTAAAAATTCATATCTCAGGGTAAGATCCTGAGACAGAGTAATAGTAGAAAGAAACAAAGAAATCTAAGAATGTTGCATATTGGCAAAACCAGCAGTCAACACAGAAGCATGATTTTTTAGGACAAACTTTATGAGAAAGTTTAACTGGCATATAATTCTAGTTTAGTAATTCAAATAATTTAGCTTTGATCTGAACCTAGAGGATAATATCATCACTCTCTTGCTGTATTTCTCAACATCTTTATGGAGAGAAACTTGATTTTGAAAAGGATTCAGATAGATCCCTCATCTATTTTACCATTCCTTCAATTGACAGTCTATCTAAACAGACCCTAAGGGAACAGAAATGTAAGTGTTCAAATTTATTTAGACATAGAAATTAGCGTTTCTTTGAGTTGTATATTTTTACTAATTTGTTTCATTTTCTTTCTTTTTTTCTTTTGACAATGTAAGACACTTCAGCTAGCAAACATCATTAGTTGTGAGCTTTTCATTGCTCCTCATTCTCCCTCCTCATATAAACCGTTGTTCTCTGCATCTTTCTTTGTGTCATTCTGCTTAAACTGTTGCTCTAAATCTTCTGTTTCTCAACTGTAAGTCACCAGTATGATATTTTAGGTTTTGAATAACTTTCTCCTTTTGTTCGTTAAACCAGCCAACAGATATTTAGTTGAACTATAAGGATTTGCCTTTTTTGTCTGTTAAAAAAATGAATAAGTAGTGATTCAGGTTCATATGATCATATCTAAGATTTGTAAATGTCTGTGCACCACAGTGCTCCATAACAGGAATGAAGTGAATGACACATACAGGTTATCTCCCAACCTGCACTTCACAACTCTACACCACCCTCCTTGGTTATTAAATTATTTTCTCCCTTATGTTTATTTCAGTATTCATTACTGTCCCTCTCCGTTCCCCACACTACAGTAAAATAAAAAAGTCCCAAGTATTATATATTCAAGCTACACTGAACAATAACAACTCCCCAAAACAGGTCCTGTGTTTATTTGCTCACCTCATAATTTTCATTGTGCCTTTTCCTTTCCTTTTCTTCTCTTCCCCTCAAAGGTATTTATTCTGAGTAAAATTTGAAATCCTACTGAAAAGAAAGGATTAACACATTGAGGTCCCTCAGGACTGACAATTTTCAAACAAATACAATTGTCAGGAAATGTAAATAGCAGGATGGTGGATAAATTATTTAAATCAGCTTTTAATCCATTGTTTCCCCCATGTGCTAATTGATGAAGTTATAAATTATACTGCATTGTCATCTCCATTATGCAAATTTTAAAATTTAAATTCAAAGGGATCAAGTGACTCACCCAAAATCAAATTAAAAATAAAATAATAAAGGTTTATGTTGCTCCAAAATAGAAATGAGTCAGATCTTTAAAAGACTATCATTTTGTTACTAAGTCAATAAAAAATTCAATCTGCCTTATATAGTCTTCTCAGTTTGTCTTCAGCTGTTCTATCCCATTTTTTACATTTTTACACATGGTTTGTAAAAAGAATATTGATCAAAATCAAAAATCAAATATTCTTGATCAAAGAATATTTACTTTCCACAATCGTGTTTGTCTTGGATTCATGATTGTGCTTCTACAAATTCTGAATTCTTTCCCTGAGATAAATTCTGTCCCTACAAGCCAAAATTTTATGCAAGAACCATTTCAAATGACATTTCATCCAAGATATATTTTTTCATTTTCCATCCAAATTTTATTTTTTCTTCTTTGAACTGTCAAAGTTTTTTTTTTTTGTGTATGGGTAGGGGAGATTTATATTTTCTTTAAGATTCAAACAAAATTGGACTGGCTTTCTGGCTTTCTGCTTGCTAAAGATATGGGCTAAGATACTCTCTTTTTCTTGATTATTTAAAGAAGAGGTAATTTTATCTTCTAATTATTATGAGAATAAAATAAAACACTGCACATATATAACATCCTGTGCTTGGTAAACTATAGTCTTTATTACTATTTTAATGGGAACAATATTCTATCCTATGTTACAGATTTCATATCAGTTTTAGTCCCCACTAGACAAGTGACCTTCGCCTTTTCCTTTTTTATTTAATATTGATTTAAACTGGCATATTGTCTTATCTTCAGTATATGCTGAATAAGGTTTTGTTTTCTTTGGGAAAAATTGAATACACTTGTTCCTATACCTTGCAGCCGTGGTATGAGGAACAGAAATAGACCTACCATTTGTGGTTGGAGAGAGAAACGAGATTAAGTCAATTCTCTGAGTGTTCCAGAAACAGCTAAAAATGTAACTATCATTTTAAAATGTATATTTATATATGAATATATACGCACATTTAAATGTTTGTATACCATCAATTTTTATACGTACATCTTATTAGAGCAAAGAGAAGCAAGCATTCTACGATAAAGTTCATTTAGGTTATTTTTTATGGAAATTACCTGTAGATTGTTTTCATTGCAGTTAACATGTCGATCCTCTAATTTGTAACCATCCTTCTAATTCCCATTATGAACCAACCACAGTTAAATTAGATTGTGATTTATGCAAAAACTGAAAAGAAGTGACTATGTAATTCTCAGAGGAAGTGGAAAATCTCCTGTAAAGCCCTTTTTCTAAACATTCTCCAAATCTTCTCTCTTCACTATTTTATATTCACTAAAGAGTCACTTGGGGAGGTAGTAGGATCAGTCAGTAGCATGTACTTAGATGCTTGAATTCCCAAGTATTTTAGATGTTGTTTGTATTAAGGACAAATTAAGCTAGAAGTTGTAGTCTGGGGGGCTTTTGAAAAAGAAAAGCCTTTAAGCAATTAATGACTTGTTCAAGTTGCCCCTATGTGGAGAACACAGCCAGGCAACTTGGGCAAGCATTTATAGTAACTGGGGTAAATGAACCATAGTTAGAAGTAGAATTTATGAACTGTTTGCTAAACTGGTAATTAGCGATGTAAAGCCACAAATTGGAGATGCACATAGTAAAAGAGAGCACGAATTATTTTGTTGTCATTTACAGCTTAAATTAACCGCGATCCTAAATGTTACTCCCTTTGGGAGTTAATGCCTGTTTTCTGTTTTGTTATATTTAACATTTAAGGGAAAATATGGAAATGAGATAAATTGGTGATGAGATCAAGAAAAACAAAAACAACAATAATAGCAAAACCACATCATTTTAAAGACCTTCAAAGAGAAAGCTTTAGGTTTTCTGTGACTTTAAATTTAAGAAATTCTAGTAACAAAGAATTTATGGCTTTATCGTGTACCTGACTTCTGGTCTTCTGCCTTTTAATACACGTTATGAATTTGAAGATCTGTGATCATTGTTATATTATGCACATGCACTGTTAAAAACAGAATTGTTTAAAAATGTAAAAAAAATTTCCCTTCATTTTCATTCGACTATTTGACACGATGTGAGCCCATTGTTAGTCAACAAATGTGTATTATTTGAGGTTTTATATTTGTTGATGAGAACAAGTTTAGAAGCACTAAATACTCCAGCAAAAGTAAAGTAAAAAATGGGCAAAATATCAAGACACAGTCCAAAAGCACTGTAATAAAGTTATCTAAAAATATTTTGCGTGTGATGTTTGACCTATTGATTAATCAATGAGGCAGAAACATGAATACTTCATATATTTAGAACAATAAGTAATATCAATGTTGAATAGATTGTTATAAAGTAGAGAAAGTAAGAAATAATGGCAAGATGAAAGTTTGGCTACTGCAACACTTAGTTTGCACTTTGCTTTTGTGACTTCTGTTGGAAGGAAAGTTACATTCACAAAATAGCACGTCATTTCACTCATATGTGAAAGAAGCAAGTCAGTTTCATAGATGGTTAGCATAAAATGGTGGATACCAAGGGCTACTGGAGATTAGGATGACTGTAAATAATGACAATATACTGAGGATATTTAAATAATTAAGGAAAGGAGTTTGTGCAAGCCATAAAGAAATGAGAAATGTTTGGGTCAACAGATATGTTTAACTTGATTTAAACATTATAAAATATATACAGATTTCCAAGTATCACATGGCACAGCACAATAATGTACAATTTTTCTGCTTTTAATGTATCTGTTCAAGTACACTTCAATTTTTAAAATGGGAAAATTATAGTAAGCTAGAAGTAAAGTTTATTTTCATTCTTGGACATAAACACACCATTGTGAATCTAGTATATTGTTAGTAAGGAAATGAAAACTCATCTCCATTGGGTTTCTTCGGTATGTCCTAGGTTCAAACCCCAGCACTGACCAGAGCAACACAAATGCAAAAATCAAAAACAAACCCCAGATCAATGTAAGATATGTTAGCAAAAAGTCAACCTGTGGACTTTAAAGTATACAATGTTTCTTTCTTTCTCAATCAAAGTTAACATGTGGTTTGGGGAATAGGAGGCATGATTCATTAAGTTTCCCTTTTAAAATTTATTTCTTGTCCTCTCAGTTCAAGCCTGCACAACATATTAACGTATTATCTTTCAACTTACAGCTTACTTGAAGTTGGAGAGGCATTCATTAGGCAAATCATGTTCCTTTTAGGGATGCTACTCAGAAATTACATAATTTCTTTCTTGTTAGCTGGATTCTTGTTATTTGGTCATAACTACTTGTAAAAGATTTCTGGATCGTGTAGTATTTAGTTATGTTACATGTGAGCTCCATCATGAGATAGTCTAATTAATATATTTAACCATTTTCAAATAATTCAAGAATGCTAGAGCGCATTGTTGTCTTACATTATTGTTTTTAGTTTTTTGTTATTATTGGCTTGCCTTGTGGAATTAAAAGTATTATTCCTTTATATGATAACTTCTGTTTAACTTTACCTACATATGGGTACTTTCATTGCTTTTCATTCTTACCTTGCCTCAGTTGGGACTACCACAACTAAATTATGCAATCAAAGTTTTCAGGTTACATAGGTTACATAGCTTCTGATCCGTGGTTACACAATCTAAATGGAGAGCACTCCCTACACCACCCCAATCAGCAATAAAACATTAGTGGTTCACTAAATAGGATGATTTTATTGTGTTTATCCTTATTCTTTAAAGGTAGCAACCTGTGGTGCCAGCCTTTTCAGGAGCATGCTCATGGTTTTGTCTTCTCCCTTCCCAGTCTAGTGACATGCAAAAACAAATGTTTAATAATAGTTTTACCAAATATTGCTGCAGTGAACGCTAGCTCTGAAGCATGGCTTACCAACAGGGCAAGCTCAGTTTCCTGGTCTCACATTTCCTCCTGCTTTGCTTACGAGATCAATGATGAAGTCAAGACATTTATATTTTATCTTTAAGCCATTGTTTGAAGTCTTTTCAGAAGACAAATGAGGTAATGTGTATTTTTATGTGTTTATGTCAGGGGTTCCTGTGTATACAAGCAAATAGAAATGAGATAAGGAAAAAATATCAAAATGCCTGAGTACATATCTCATTAGGATGGTACTATTTATGATTTTCTAGAGGAATATGAACAATGCCCATGGTTTATCTCTAATTTTGGTTTTTGTACTAGTGGTTTGTCTGTTGGAATGGATCACTTAATATATGCATAGTTTGAAAGTTTAATATTAATATCTATTGTAAGATGTTGATTGGCATACGCACTTTAAATTCACACACACTCACATACTCTTCTAGTCTTATACAAGAATTGAAATAGTATTTGGAAAGTCTTCAACCTCTCATTTCACAACAGTTATTGGTAAATAAATAAACCTGAAAAATTTTCCTATCTATTTGCATGATGTTTGGGTCCAAATTTTTTCATTATAGTCAACACATTGAAAAATATAAAAAAACTAAAGAAAAATGTGTACGACCATTAAATATCTGTATGATTTGAGCAGTAATAAGCAAGTGTTAAGAGGCTGAGTGTGTGGCTTACCTTAGTAATACAGAGGACTTGCCCAGCATATGCCCTGGGTTTGATCTCTAGCACTGAAGAAAACAAGTTTAACTTGAGCTTATAGCCGGGATGGCAGGATGTGAAACACTGAATGTACTACACGTATTAGCTCATTTACTACCAAAAGTTAGGTTTTCAATCATTCCCATTTTATAGACAAACAGTCATAGAAGCATGACTTGCTCTGACCACAGTTTCTCAGTTAGGAAGTAAGGGTGAAAGGCTCACATCTAGAATTAAGCAGTTAATAAACATTGCTTCTTATATTCTGAACTTGCCTAAATACTATACTGAGCCCCAGTTTTCTCATTCTAAGATAAGACCAAGATAACAAGGTCAGAGGACTTCTGTGAAACTCTCAGATTTGGCATAATATTGTGCAGCACCTGACATATAGGAGATACTGACGGTCCTCCCTGCTGTCAATATCATGTGGACAGGGACGGTGGTCGTGTTAGAGCAGGTCAGGAGCTAGCCTCACCTGCCAGAAAGGGTGGACTTTCATATTTTATCTTTGAATTTTATCTTTCAAAAGAGCAGCAAACCCTGACCCATTTCATTTTCTTTTTTATTACAAACATCAGAAATTTATTTCTCACAGTTCTAAAAGCTGAGAAGTTTAAGTTCAAGGCTCTAGCAGGCTCACTGCTTGGTGAAGCCTCACTTTCTTCATGAGCAGCATCTCTTTTGCTATGTCCTTGTGTGGTGGAAAACTTTTTTTTTCTTTAATGCCTATTATTTATATTCACAGCTAATCACTAGTCATTTTATGTAAGAGATATAAAATCTTTCAAACTTCTGAAAGTAGTTTTATCTCTCCAGCTTCTCTCATGATTTGTGCCATTGACCCAGCATTTTGTAACTTTTTTTTTTTTTTTTTTTGGTGGCACCAGAGTTCAAACTCACAGCCTCATGCCTGTCAGGCGGGCATGTAAGCTGCTGAGCCAAACTCCCGGCTGATCCAGCATTTCTAAGTAGCCTCAAAATACTAGTCTCTCTTTATCTACCCTCACTACATACAGCATCCTCTACTTAGCAAGCAGGTTTCTTTCACAGTATAATTTTAATTATGTCAGTTTACCCCCTGAAACTTTCCAACATGTCTCCTTTATTTAGAACAAAATTAAAACTTCATACCATGACACGACTTCCTTTATAAGTTCACCACCACTTTTGCTTTCATTTTGTGTTAATTTCTCACTTTGTCTTACTCATAAAGTGGACATCCAATACCAACATGCTGCTTCTTGTTCTGTGTACACATCACACTTACTCCTGCCTCAGGGCCAGGTACTATCTCCAGAACATTTCACTGTTGCCTCCTCTTAGGTTGTCTGTTTCTCAGGTCAAATGTTCCCTTCTCAGAGGCATTCTTGGGCTTCTATGAATAGTACTCCCATCCCAGTTACCCATTTCCTACCACCTGATAGTGTATTTTTCAAATCACTTCTCACACTATGCCGTGTACTTATCTTTTATTTAACTTTTCATTTTGTATTTTTGCCTAGTTAGACTCTCCATGAGGTAGTTACCTTACTGACTGTCATTCAGGAAACCTAGAGCCTAGAATGGTGTTCAACATATTTCAGAAACTCAAAAGTATTTTTAATGAATTATTGGGGTGACATGTGTGCCCAAGTCCTTTGCAGGTTTTATTTTATGTATCCCTATGACAACCTGTAAAAGGTATACATAGAAGGTAATATTTCAAGACACATCATGAAAGATGTTATGAGGATTCAAAGAGACAATGTCCAGTTTCTTTGAAGATATTACGATAAAAGAAGTGATACTATCATTACTTTCATATTATTCGCATAAGGATTTAAGGTTTCTCTTATGTGGTTAAATAAAAATAGCATGAAATTGAATGAGAAAGTTGCAGGCAGAAGTAGGGTCAGTTTTCTTTGTTGTTTTAGTTTTATTTGGGGGGGGTACTGGAAATTAAACTCAGGACCTTGCACTTACCAGGCAGACACTGTGTTGTTTTAGTTTTAGAATATTAACTAAACAGAGTTGTATTTCTGCATTAGCTTTGCTCATGCTAGTCTAAATTTTCATTCTCTAGTCAAAAAGTTGATCAGAATTATCCATAAAGAAAAAAACTAGCAGTGAGATATAAATTTTCCTATCTCACTCTCATTTGCCCATTGAAGCTTCTGCAAAGTCTCTGTGGGTGGTTTGAAAGTTAATATTCAGAAAAGCAGTCTGGGAAGCAAACACACGACTGTATTTAAGGCCTGCATTTTCCTGGTGAATGTGTCTCCCGGGGTGTACCTTTCTAGTGCCCAGACTTTTAAGCACCATCCATATTAAGCACAAATCAGACCACTTTCCACAAACCACTTAATGTTATTTTAAATCCACAAGTAAATCATTTTAACTAAACCCTTTGATATAGTTCTGCTCTCCAAACTGTCCCTACCTGGTTTTAAACACTATTATAAAATTGTTTTAAAAATTTAGAGGGTGGCGCACCACATTAGAGCTGCTCTATCTGTATAAATCATGTGTGTGGAATAAGATTGTGTTTTTCTCCTATACTGAGGTCGGCTCTTAAATTCTTATGTGGTTACTGTGTGCGCGCATATGTGTGTGCATGCACGCACTTCGAGGAGGGGAGAGACAGAGCAAGACAATATGCACACATCTGTGCACCTGGATTTAATGCTGTGATTTCCAACTTCCCTTCTTTTGAGAGTTGGTTAGGACCCCTGATGCTCACAATAATACTGAAACAAGACATGGTCTGGGTAGCAGACAGGCTGTAAATGGCATGATTTCTGGATTTCTCAGGATCCTAACTCACCCTAGGATCTTCCATCATACACAGTCATTAGAGTTTAGGGTTCTATGTGAATCGAAAAGGCTTATTCCTATCCTTTTACATTTACATGTATTTAAGCAACAGCAACAGCGTTGTACAGTGTCAACCTCATCCTTTTGCAGTGACCATTTCAGAGGTGAGTATTCTATTAGCTATGTGCTTTGCAGCCCCTCATGGTTTATCCAAAGCTGGTGGAGGTATATAGGACAACAAGAACAACTCTTTTCTTCCCCTCATTCAGGTCTCATGGATCTGCCTTTGCTACAGACAGGCCTTTCTTCCTTTAGGTGTCCTCCAGATTATACTATAATTTGAATTTTTCAATTACTTTTGAAAGTTTTGGAGTTGTATTCACAACTCTTTATGCAATGACTTTTATGAAGACAAAATGAAAAAATGGAGTAAAGAGTTACCTAATTCTCTTTATAGTCTGTACAACTTTTGTTGAATTCGGGGACATAATGTTGATCTCATGATGATTGCACAACAGTTTTTTTTTTTTTCCCAAGTGGCTCTGTCATAAAAATTACATGTGGATTTTGTTAGGAATAGAGACACCCAGACACTTGGCCATAAATACCTGCTATAGTACATGTGGCCAGACCTCCATGAAACTTTTTCAGTGTGCAGGTCATTATCATGTTTAGGGAGGTTTAGCAAACACAACTATTGAGGATTAGCATTTCCCTTTAGGATTCAATGGACAGAATTTCATTCTGCATGTTTATATCAATGAGTTCTAATTACTCGGTTCCTTCATAACTTGTGTCCCTTCCTTTTGTTTACTTAGTTCCTTCATAACTTGTGTCTGGTCCTTTTGTTTGCATAAAACTAGGCTTACTTAGACTTTCCCAAATAATGTGTGCTAATGATACACTTACATCAGACAATGAGACAGCAAGAATCTCCCAGGAAAAAGAACAAAACACAAAACAATAAATTAAGGGTGCCAAGTTCCTATGAGCCCAAATTAGACAGTTATCTCAGACAAGGCAGATCCAGAAATGTTATCAACCAGTATCGGCAGACCTTGTTTGAGTGTGCTCCCACTTGACCTGAACCTCCTTCCTGCCCTACTTTCTGTCCTCATTTGTCTTTCTTCTTCTTCTACTCCAAATGGATAACCACTCATACTCTAAATCACACAGAACATGTAATTTTAACCCTACCCATGCATCCTTTCCATCTCTGCTGAAAAATAATCATTAACAAGAACTGACATTTTTATATTTCTCTTACTCTTACTCCTTGATTTTTGAAGGCAAATTCTAAGTACTTTAAATTTAAATTTGACTTCATAAAATGTTTAGTCATAAAGTTCTTCCCTAATCACTGGAGTAAAGATCTGCAATGTGTTGAAAGGAGAGAGGGGTGGCTTTGTGTCCCGGAGTCCAGCATACTTGTCCTAAGTTGACCCCTTAATGCTAGCTTCCCCTTGACCCACACTAAAGAAAGCCAGAAGAAAGAAACAAAAAGGGAGAGAGTTAGATACAAGGAGAGGAGAAAAAAAGGAAAAGAAGATGAAAATATAAATAGAACTTGTCTTTCATATTTGTTCAGTTAAAAAGGCAACAATACATTTTGTGGCTACCTGTTCTTTGCCTAAAATAAACAGAAACCTAGCATACCTCATTACTTATATTTGAAAATCAATTTTTTAAAAACTCATTTTGGCAAAAATATTTAAAATTAATTAACATATACATACATAAAACATTCATCTCTGTGATCTAAATGTTTTTGCAAAGTATCTATAGTGTACTATGTTCCCTCTACTTTGCTTATTAGATGAATATTTTCCATAAAATATCAGTGCCCCCTTATCCACAATTTTGCCTTCTGTGGTTTCAGTTATATGTGATGGACAGTCAAAAAATATTAAACAGGAAATTCTAGAAGCAAGCAAAGAATAAATTTTAAATCTTGTGCCATCTTGAGTAGCATAATCTTCTGGGACATGAATCATTCCTTTATCCTGCGTATCCATGTTATATACACAACCACCCACTAGTCATTTAGTGGCTGACTGGTTACCAGACTACCCATTGTGGTACCAGCGCTTGTATTCAAGTAACACTTATTTCACTTGATAATGGTCCCAAGTTCAACAGGAGTAATACTGGCAATTTGGATATTCCAAAGTAAAGTTGTAAAGTTTTCCATTTAAAGAGAAAAGATGAAAGTTCTCAATAAAGAAATAAAGTCATAGGCTGACATTACTAAGATCTATGGTAAGAATATTCTACCTGTGAAGCTGTGAAAAAAAATGAAAGTTTTGCTAGTTTTGCTGTTACACCTCAAACCACAAAAGTTACAGTCACAGTGTGTTATACAACCTTCATTAAAATAGAAAAGGCATTAAATTCATGTTTGCATATAGATGAAAATATAGTATATAGAGGAACTGATATTATTTTCAGTTTGAGGAATCCACTGTGGGACTTGGAATGTATTGCTCAAGGATAAGGAATGACTAGTGCAATGAGCTAAGGTGGTATGATATAAAAAGCAAGACTCAGGTTAGACAATAGATCTTATACTAATGAATGTTGCTTTCTGAAATTCCAATGTCTTAGTTTACAGCGAGTTTCTAAAAACACTGACATGTTTTTGAGTGGAAGAATCTGGCATCTTCCTATAATTTATTAACAACTTACGGTTTGTTTGAAATCATTCTGTGAAAGCCTGCGTTTAGTTTCCTAGAGTGCAGACATAACAGAATAAAGCACAGCGCTCAGCACAGTTGATGTCCATAGCATACATACAATTACCTGTGCGATGTGCGTGCATTAATCGTGCAAAGCTAATTTCAAATTTGTCTTTTAAAAAAATGGTCTAAGAAAGAGGCTCTGTTGGAACATAGCAAGGCAGGATAATATTTAAAGTAAAGCTTGAAAAATGTGATAGTGCTTTTTATTCCACATTCTCAGAATCAATAATTGTTTCAAATTTGGACTCAGGTAAGCCTCATGTGTAAGCCTTTGTGTTTCAAACTAACAGCGTTATTTCTGATAGATTCTTGAGCCTGTAAGAAAAAGAAATTACAGAAAATACCTATCTCTATCAGTTTTTATACACATGTGTGCCTTTGGTGATTTATATAAACAATATATTTTACCAAAGAGCTGCTGTCAGTATCTATAGTTCCAATCATACTACCATTTGTATACTGTCAAAACAGTCCCATTCCTTATTCAACAGAAAAGGAAATAGAATACATGATAGAGATCAAGAGTACCAGCAACAATTAAGACTTGGGCTTAATTATTGGTAGACAGGGCTAGTTTCACGGGCAGATAGACTATGCACTTGCCCATGGCACCACTTTTTTTTTTTTTTTTTTTGTATCACAAATTGAATTATTGAACTCAGGACCTTGTGCATGCCAGGCAGGTGCTGTGCCACTAAGCTACATCCCCAGCATAGCACCATTCTTAACACCCAGGCTCAAACTGGGTGTAGCATCACCAAAGTGGAATTCCTAACTTCATGTTTTTATTCTGTGTTGGTGCTTACAAGAATTAAAGTTAGTCCTAGCACATGACTACTTGCTTGTTTTGCAGTGCCAGGCAAGTTATTTAATCTTTATAAACTTAATCTTCTACATTTACAAAAATGATAGGATAATGGTAATTTTTTTCATTGTTTCTGCAAGAACCAAAGAAAGTCTGACTTCAATTTGTTTAATACAACATATGGTACATGTTAAATGCCGTTATTTGCCAATTCACGGCGATGCATGCTATACGTCCATTCTAAAATGACCTTTTACTTAGCGCTCTCACCCTTGACTAGACTAATACATCCTTTACATTCTTCACTGAAACCTGATGTCCCCTCCATTCAGAGCTCTGTTAAAAACCCACCATTCTTCTAGAAATTCCTGTTTGAAATTATAGTCTTTTTGACAGACTGCTTTTCTGTGCTTGTATTAGATAACGATCACTTGTAAATTGTGATTACCACATCACTCTTGAACAACCTCAGCCTATTGATTTAAATCCAATTAACAAGTTCACCTGCAGTAAAATCAAGACCGTATATCCTACAATGTGAAATGAGTGTACTGGAACATCATCTTCTATAAGCGTGTTACTGTGCTCTAAACTTTTTCTATTCTCCCAGGCTATTAGTTCCCAATATCTTGCTGTATCACTCTTCCAAAACCACATGTGCAGAGAGAGGAGAAAGTTTATTTTTATGCTTACTTGACAGGAAATTAGAAACTGGACCATTGATGGGAAATCTTTCTCCAAGTTGCTAATGTAAATGCAGGGGCTAGGGAATAAAAGGATTTCCAAGTTGCTTCACAGCTTTTCTCTTCACCTCTTCTGCATTTCAAGACCATACTGTTTTTGGAGGAATTGCTGGTACAGGGTCAACAAATCTTTTACTAAAAAACAACCTGGTGAAATAATTTCCATTAACCATTAATGTGTTATAGAAATTAATTTTCCAAACTCACTCTGGAGCAGAAAATAACTTTATAATTCTAATATGTCATAATTCCCTGAGTGTTTCAAATTGAGGTCACAGATGCTCTTCAAGACAGCAGGAATCTTGGATATTATTCATTCTAACTTCCTTATTGTATGCAAAATAAAAGAGAATGACAGTGGTGAAATTATTTTCCCCAAATCATGAACCTGGACTTCCTAATATTCAGTCAAGTTTATTCCCAGAATGTCATGCTGCCCTTGAAAAGTGAGATTCAGGTTTATTTTCCATGAGAATAAAAGAGGGTAGAGTTAAAAAGAAGGAGTTTTCTGGATGAAGAGTGTCATTATGCTTATGTGCAGGAATGTTAGCAAAAATGGAAAAAAAAAACCCTGCATAGAATAAAAGAAGTTATTCCTGGCAATTGAGTGAAAGGGGAAGAAATCATAAAAAAAAATTGAGTGACAGGCAAATGAATAATGTGATGAGATAAATCAAGTTTGGCTCTACTCAGATCAAAAGAACGAATGTAGGGAATGAAAGATGATGTCTGGATTTAACATTCACTTGAGAGTTATTTAGAAAACTTGAGATAAAAAGTTCCATAGAAATAATATATGTGTGCTACTCACAGTTTTAGAGACTAAGAGATTCATGCATTATCGCAGATGTTATTAAAATAGCTATTCATTTTTCATGTAATGAAACAAAATGCACATCCTCATTGCTGGCAAAATTATACCCTGAAATATCCCCATGTATTTTCCTTTAAAAGCAAGTTAAGTGAAATTGTAAGTAAATCAAAGAACAAAGGCGGACGCTATAAAATAAATTTAATTGGGAAACAATTTTAAAATTTTCATTTGTCAATTTTCAAAATTATCAAG
>RJWM01007925.1:14195-75452 GCA_004363535.1 Dasyprocta punctata | reverse complement strand
TAAAATCTAAATAGATACTTGTTTTATATTTTAGTACTATTTTCTTTTCTAAATGTTACATTTTTGTAGTGGGCATATATTTTTATATTCTGAAACATTTAATATTTTTATGCCCTTCCTGATTGGACATAAGAATTAACCAGGTTTTCTTAGAGATGGTATGAAACGTTTATGTCTTTAAAATTTTCCATGATTTTTTTTTTTTTTTTTTTTGAGACAGGGTCTCACTACGTAGCCCAGGATGGCCTTGAACTCACTATGTAGTCCAGGCTGGCCTCAAACTCATGGTGATCTTCTTGCCTCAGCCTCCTGAATGCGGGATTACAGGCGTGCAGCACCACACCAGGCCTGCATTTGTAAATTCAAAAGTAATACTTTAAGAGCCGGGTGTGGTGGCGCACACCTTTAATCCCAGCGCTCCAGAGGCTGAGGTAGGCAGAGCAGAGCGTTGTGAGTTCAAGGCTGGCTTGGGCTACAACGCAAGCGCAAGGCCAGCCTGAGCTACACAGTGTGACCCTGCCTCAAAAAACCAGGGCTGGAGGGCCGGAAGTTTGGCTCAGTGACTTAAGCGCCTGTCTGACAGGCACAAGGTTGTGAGTTCAATCCCCGGTGCCGCAAAAATAAATAAATAAATAAATAAACAAACTAGGGTTGGGAGTTTGGCTCAGTGGTTTAAGCGCCTGTCTGGCAGGCATGAGGTTGTGTGTTCAATCCCCGGTGCCGCAAAAAAAAAAAATAAAAAGAGCCTTAAACTAATGGAATTTAAAATTCAAAGACAGAGCCCCACACAGTGGTGCATACCTATAATCTCAGCACTCAGGACACTGAGGCAGGAGGATCACTGCAAGTTCAAGGCCAGCCTGAACTATTTAGCAAGGACTTGTCTCAAAAAGCCCAACCAAAACAAAATAAAATATAAAATAAAATTCAAAAACAATCAGATGAACTATTTGAGTGAAACTTTGATACCTACATGTATCGGGGACCCGGCCTAGATTCCCAATCTCCCGAACGAGCGTACAGCAAAGGCTTAGATAAATGAAACAAATGGTACGGTTTTAGGGCTCCTAAACCGTAGGAGTTTTAGGAGGGTCAAAGCCCCTACAGACTTTTTGACTCTGTAGCTATGATGCGGGCTAAGACAAAGAGCTTCTCTAGACCACCCATATTTATTTTCATTGTAGACAAAGAGAGGGGATACTGAGGGAGGTGCCGGAACTGAGCAGGACTTGGGAATCACTTCAAAGACATCTCTAAGTAGGAAAAAATGCCAGAAAAGGAGAACTATCTTATCTCCAAGATGGCCTTTGTGGTGGGACTGAGATGTCTGCAGAGTAAGATGCCTGCAGGGCAGTCTCTATTAACATAATTGATTATGGAGCCAAGATGTTGTCAGCTGTGGCCTCCTTTACCTTGCCCTTTGAGGTATCTCTGACCTCATCGGCCACTACAGGCCTCAGTCAGGACCAGTGATTCATAGTTTCATTTACTATGAATCAGCGCCCATCCCCAGGCAAGGGGCCTAGGCCTAGGACAGAATCACAGATAAATAAAAAGTCAATTAGTAAATTTTAAATCCTGCTCAGAGCCGCTTCCTGGTGGTGTCCAACATATGTGTATCACAGAAAGTTACCTTTTGCTGGGCATGGTGGTGCATGCCTGTGATCACACCACTTGGGAGGCTGAGGCAGGAGGATCACCATGAGTTCGAGGCCTGCCTCAACTACACTGCAAGACCCTGTCTCAAAAAACAAACAAGCAGACAAACAAACAAAAAACCCTTGAAACTCTATATCCATGAAATAAATCCCTATTCCTGTTTGCCAGAGTTTGACTACTCTAGACACTTTATTCCATGGAACCATACAATGTTTGTCCTTTATGACTTGGTGCACTAGAAAACAGATGCTTTCAAAAATTAATGGCATAAGCTGGGCGTGGTGGTGCACGCCTTTAATCCCAGCACTCGGGAGGCTGAGGTAGGTGGAGCGTTGTGAGTTCGAGGCCCGCTTGGGCTACAACGCGAGTGTAAGGCTGGCCTGAGCTACATAGTGCGACCCTGCCTCAAAAAACTAGGGCTGGGAGTTTGGCTCATCGGCAGGCGCGAGGTTGTGAGTTCGATCCCCGGTGCTGCAAAAAAAAAAAAAAAAAAAAATTAATGGCATCACAAGGAAAGAGGAGCCAGCTTGAAAGGGTCTCCATTGGCTAAAGTCGTGGCAATTTTTTCCCCAAAATCAGGTTTTACTGGTACATTTTAGATATACATAATGATCACATTCATCATAGACAATTTGTACCTGTACATGATATAAATTGATTCTTTTTTTTTCCCATTCCCCTGCCCTCCCTTAAACCCCTCAAACTGTGGCAATTTAAGCACCAAAGAAAGGTAGTTACATTCTACAGTCCTTTGCTCTGCCACCTGAGTTATCAAAGGGAACATCAAAAAAAAATACAGATTATTATAGTCTATTGCATTAGGAGTCAAGGTCATGGTTTACCTGGAGGAGATGGGTTGGGCTGTGCCCTGGGGAGGGCCTAGGGGCAAGGTTCTGGGGTTCTGGGTGCGTTCTGAATCCCGATCTGCATAGTTGTCACATGAATATGTTCACCTTGGGAATTCACTGGGCTGAATGAACTATGTGTTTTCCTATGCGTGATACCTCAATAAAAAGATGAATTTAGGGACCAGCAGTGTGGAGCTCAGTGGTAGAATGTGGACTTACAGTCCTCAAGGCCTGCCTTCAATCTCCAAAACATATCAAAAAATAACACAAGTTTAGGAGCCACAGGTAGACAATTTTGGTCAAATTTCTCGTGAAATTCCAGCCTGAAAAATTAATCAGGCCAGGCGTGGTGGTGCACTCCTGTAATCCCAGCATTTGAAAGGCTGAGACAGGAGTATTGCAAGTTCAAAACCAGCCCAGGCTACAAAGTAAGCTCACAGCCAGCCTGAACTGCATAGCGAGATCTTGTCTTAAAAAGAAAAAAAAAAAAAATTAATCAGATAGTTGGTGACATAGCTTTGAACTACTTTAGGGCACAGGCTGGGGAGTAATTATCATCTTGTCATTTCTTTGGCTCAGTCCAGTGCTTTGGCCTACATGGAATGTTCAGGAAAGTCTTCTTAAAATAGTTCTAATCAAGCACTTTGGGTCAGGTGGGACGCCAGTGTTACCTAGGAGCTCATTTCTAAGACCAAGTCATGTAAAACTCAACACCAATTTTGTTGTAATAGGGTCAGTGGCCCAGCAGGCACAGGGAATTTGCTACAATTGTTGTAGAATGGTGACAGAATTGAGAGCAGATCGTGACCCAAGCCAGAATGAGCGACCAGCGAACAGCTCTGGGAGGCCACTGGCAGACCTTACTTTGGAGCACCAGGGTCCAAGTGATATAGGGGAACGATCTCAGTGTAAGACCTTCAAATGATATAGGAAAACGATCTCAGAGCTCCAAATGATATAGGGGAATGGAACTCACAACCTATTATATGTCCAGAGCGAGTTCATGTTCTCTAAAATCGAAGAATGAATTTTAGGAACAACGGAGGGTAAGAGAAGAATATATTTATTGAGAGAAAGAAAGCTTCTGTCTGAGGGACAGAAGGGGGCCCAAGTGGGTGCCAAAGACTCTGTCTTTTCTAGTGACTTTTATAGAGTAAAACCATGATGGGAAAAACTGGGAACTCGCAAGGCAGATGGGCTTGAGGTGGGACAGAACTGTGGTCAACCAGTAAGATTAATGGTTTAGGTAAGATTGACCAAATCAAGGACAAATGGGGAAGCGAGTCACGTAGTAAGCAAGCATTCTTATGGATTAGGGGATTGGGATGGTAATTCCTGGCTTCTCAAGATGATCCATCCCTAATCCCTAATGCTTATACTTAGGGTGTGGTTACATTTGTTTTGCCTTCTGTCTTGAGATCTGGCCCATAGCAAGAGGTGTGTGTCTCTTCCAAGGTCACAAGATATCTGGTCCTCCGCACCAGTTCCTTTGAGGGCCTAGCCGTGTCTAACTGCTGATAATATTTCTGTCTAACTCAGTTGCCTGTAACGCCAAGTCCTAGCTGTGCCTCGGTACCAGTCATGACCCACTGGACACGGAAGAGATCCAGCAGTCTAATCAGACAAAGACACAAGGACTAACGTGGACCCTGGAGCTGAAGCAGAGGGGCCCCGTCTTCCTGAAGGGGTCAGGGAAGAAACAGTGGCCGCAGCTCTGAAGGAGAGGCAGGTGGAGGAGGTCTAGAGAGGGCCTGTGGCCAGCCTGAGGTGCCCCATGGGGTACAACCAGGAGATTGCATTGCTCAGCCTCGCCCCAGCCTCCTGCTGAAAATCCCACTGGTCACCCACAGGGTGAACAGCCTCGCTGGAAACACCAAGTAGAATAAACAAGGGGAAGAAGGGCTGAAGGGGCCAGAGAAGACATAGGCAGAGCCATTTATTATGTGGCTGACTGAATCACTTCCCTTTCCCAACCCGTTTGCAAATATATGGCCTGTAATCCCAGCACTTCGGAGGCTGAGGCAGGAGGATCACCCTGAGTTCAAGGCTAGCCTGGACTACACAGAGTTCAAGGTCAGTTGGAACTACACAGCAAAACACTGTCTTAAAAAAAAAAAAAAAATCTACACTAAAATTGTGACAGTTAATAGGACCTTTCACTGGGAGCTGAGGTGAGGAGCAAACTGTACAAAATACGTAAGGTACATAGCATGGAGCCCCGTAGAAAAATGTTTAAAAGGCAGTGTGGCAGTGGTTATTGTTATTGTTTTGATCAGAGGGGAGACACTGGGCTTAGTGACGTACAGTTGACTGAACAGAAAGCAGTGAGATGAGGTAGGAGGAGGGTTGTGAGTTCGAGGCCAAGTTGGGCTACAACGCGAGCGCAAGGCCGGCCTGAGCTACATAGTGCGACCCTGCCTCAAAAAACCAGGGATGGGAGTTTTACTCAGTGACTTAAGTGCCTGTCTGACAGGTGCGAGGTTGTGAGTTTGATCCCTGGTGCCGCAAAAAAAAAAAAAAAAAAGGAAAGCAGTGAGAGATGTTTGAGGCAGCCTGGCCACCCCACTTGACAGGTACCTACCTCCTCTATCTGTAAGTGTATCAGCTCAGAGCTGGAGGTGACAGCGTTTGCCCCCAATGTGCAAGGCCTTGGGTTCCATTCCCAGTACCATAAACAAAAGGAAAAAAAAATCAAGTCTACTCAAGCAGAGCCAAAGTAACTCCAAAATCCCAGACTATACACACAGCCATTTTAACATCTGTGTAAAAAAAATTTTTTTAAATATCTTGCCCGCTTGGCTTACCCCTATTCCAACCCTTCCCATCAACAGACCATGGTGCTGGTTTATTTTAGCAAAAGACCATTTGTTTAAAGGAGCCTGCCAAGTGAGAGGATCCAGATTCTTCCTTTTCTCTCTTTTTAAAAAAGCCACAAAATTAAAAATAAGCCCGAGATGGCCTGTTTCTGCCATGGCTGATAAAAAAACAGTAGCCTTCTGTCATTCTGTTTGAATATGGTTTGTCCCTTCCAAAATTCATGTTGAAATCTGATTGCCATTGTGGGGGTGTGGAGTTGGGCCCCATAAAGGTAACAAGGGTATTGAGAAGAATTTAGCATTAATTCTCACCAAGCTGGATTAGTTACGAAACAGGTTATTATCATGTGAAGCGATCCTCTCATATTTTGTCTCTAGTGCATGAATCCTCTTGTCCTTCTATTTTCTGCTTTTAATTGAAGCAGCACAAGGCCCTTGTCAGGGCCACACTCTTGGCCCTCCTGGCCTCTAAAACTAGGAGCCAAAATAAACTTCATTCTTTGTAAGTTATTCAGTCTCAGGGATTTTGTCCTAGCAACATCAAATGGAGTAAGACACCTTCTAAATAGACTTGTGATCAATTAACATTAGGACCATGGGGAAAGTGACCAGATGACCAGCCAGGTTGGCCACAGAACCTGTCAATTCCACCTATGCAGTTTGGTCAATAGCTATTGTGAGTTTCCACAAACCCCAATCCTCCCACCCCCCCAGACAATCTTTGAGGACAAATCAACAAAAAAAAGTTACTCAGAAGATACAAGGTCCATGAAAGCTGCATCTTAAAGAACAGCTGTCATTGTTCCAGGACAGGTGCCCCAGGACTGCCGTTGCCAGATTTAGCAAGTAAAAATGCACAGTGGCTCATTAAATCAGACAGTCACATAAATAACAAATAATTTTTTTTTACCATGTCCCCAATATTGAGTGGGACATACTTACACTAAAAAATTCTTTGTGAGCTGGGCGTGGTGGCACACACCTGTAATGTCAACATTCAGGAAGTTGAGGCAGGAGGATCGTTGCAAGTTTGAGACCAACCTGGGCAACAAAGTGACCTCAAGTCCAGCCTGAACTGCACAGCAAGACCCTGTCTCACAAAAAATAAAGAAAAAAAATTCTTTGTGGTTTATCTGACATTCATGTTTCACCTTGCATCCTTTTTTATGTGGCATCTCAGTTCAAGAATGACAAAGACAGGTGAAAAGGACATAGCTCAAGTTAGCAGTCTCAAACTGGTGGCTTCCCAGCCCTGAGGTTTCCTTCTTTATAAAGTGGAGTCAATTGGCAACATTATGGGAATTTCTGGCTTCCTTTAAATACAAGAAGCTTTAGCCATGGTGGTAGTAGCTGCCCTGTAATAAGAACGTAATGGGACAGAAGAAAAATTGGAAAAGTGAACACTGGGTATTAATCTGTTAAGACAGACGGATTGTGGGTAAATTTATTTGAGAGTTGCTGGTTGCATGGGGAGTCTGGAGTTTGCTTGGTCTGCACTCCATGCTTGAGGCCTTGGGACACTCTCACCCCTATCCCACCACCCCACCATGCCACCCAAGGCTTCACTGCGGCAAATCCATTCTAGTAATGCCGGCTGTGGAGTGAAAACTCATCCATCTGCCCCGTCCTTGCTAGAAGGGATTCCCCCTTTCCAGGGCCAGGATGGAAGCTTC
This sequence comes from Dasyprocta punctata, assembly GCA_004363535.1. Lineage (NCBI taxonomy): Eukaryota > Metazoa > Chordata > Mammalia > Rodentia > Dasyproctidae > Dasyprocta > Dasyprocta punctata. The sequence continues at coordinate 68,456 of RJWM01007925.1, read as the reverse complement.
TAGTCACATGCTGGAGAAATGTGTGTCCACAGTGCTCCCTGCAGACAGAGGCTGGAGCCGCAGGTTCTGGAAGAAACCCTGCTCCATCTTTCCTGGCACACAATTAGAAGAGAAGCAGGCAAATGTAGGAGAAAAAGGTTGAAAGAAATTGAAAATAGTAAACATTTGAGAAGTTTCTCCATGCAGAGTTCTAAGTGTTCATTTAGTCCTTAAACTATCCCCACAAGGTGGTACATTTCAGTACCCAAAAGAATTGAAAATAGGGATTCAAACAGATCCTTGTAATGCAGTGACATTGTAATGACAATGTTCATCGCAGCATTACTGATAACACCCAAATGGTGGAACCAATTGAATGCCCATCAACAGACAAGCTGGGCTGGGGAGATAGCTCAGCAGCACAATGCCTGTCTGGCAAGCGTGAGGTTGAGTTCGACCCCCGGTACCAAAAAAAAACACAACAAATAAACAAACAAAAAACAGATGGATAAACAAAATGTGGTAAATCTACACAATATAACATTCCACCACCTGAAGTTCTAACACATGCTACAATACAGGTGAACCTTTTTTTTTTTTTTTTGGCGGCACCGGGAATTGAACTCACAACCTTGCGCCTGCCTGACAGGCACGTAAGCTGCTGAGGCAAACTCCTGGCCCTGGTTTTTTGAGGCAGGGTTGCATTGCATAGCTCAGGCCAGCCTTGCACTCGTGTTGTAGCCCAAGCTGGCCTCGAATTCACAACGCTCCTCCTACCTCAGCCTCCCGAGTGCTGGGATTAAAGGCGTGTGCCACCACGCCCAGCTTACAGGTGAACCTTTCAAATGCTGTGAGCTTCATTTATGAAGTGAGTCTCACTAAACCCTATTTTTTCAGATAAAGAAATGAGACCCAGAGAGCCATGAATTACAAAGTCAGAGGCCGGGGAGTTAGCTCAGTGGCTCGAGTGCCTGTCTGGCAGGTGTGAAGTTATGAGTTCGAGCTCTGGTACAAAAAAAAAAAAAAAAAAAAAAAAAAAAAAAAAAAAAAAAAAAAAAAAAAAAAAAAGCAAGAAAGAAAAAGAGAAAGAAAGAATTACAAAGTCAGATGTTTGGTAAGAGGCAGAGCCAAGATTCCAACTCAAGAATATTATTTCCGAGCTGTGTGACCTCAAGTAAGCGACTAGACTTCCCTGAGCAGCAATGCTTCAATGTATAGACTTTAACAATAGTGAGCAGTTATGGTTTGGATCTAAAATGTCCCCCATGAGGCTCACAGACAGTATTAGAGACTTGGTCTCCAATGCAACTATGTTAGAGGTGGAGCTTTCGGAAGGTGGTCAGATCATGGTGGCTCTTTCCTCAGTGGATTAGTCCATAGATGGGGTCATAGCTGGATGGCATTATTGAAGATGTTGGAAACTTAGGAGGTAGAGCCCAGTTGGAGTAAGTAGCTTAGTTTAGGATAGTGGCACACGCCTATAATCTCAGCACTCTAGGAAGTTGATGCAGGAAGGTTGCAAATTCCAGTCTGGCTTGGGCAATTTTGCTCAGAATTTAAAAATCTAAAAAGGGGTGGGGATCCAGGTATGGTGGCACACACCTTTAATCCCAGCACTCAGGAGGCTGAGGCAGGAGGATTGTCGTGAGTGCGAGACCAGCGTTGGCTACAAAGTGAGTTCAAGGCCAGTCTCAAAAAAGAGGGCTGGGGATTTAGCTCAGTGGCATAAGCACCTGTCTGGCAGGTGTGAGGTTGTGAGTTCGATCCTCGGTACCAAAACAATAAAATAAAAATAAAAAGGGGTGGAACGTCTGTGTGAAGCCCCCTCCCCTAAAACCACAAGCTAAGAATTAGGTATGCATTCATTGTGATAATAGCTAACAGAGAATCAGCACATGGCATTCAATGAATATTTACCTTTTTTGTTTCCTCAAGAGACTTTCCCCCATCTGACTCTGGCAGGAAGATGTGTTTAACTAGATGAGTTGTGTCCCTACTACACACCAGGTCCTAGGCTACGCACTTCACATACATGATTTTATTGAATCTCACCCCTGATGTAGGTATCACTATGAACTCTATTTGCCAGCAAGGAAACCCAGGTTTATGGAAGTGCTGGAATTTGCCCGAGACCCCTCAGACAAGAGGACAGGAAGAGGTAGCATGGGACTACAGCATTCAGTGTTTGGTGGGACTGTGCAGAGTTGAAGCTGGGGAGACAGGATGCAAAGGGTGAGACCTGGGCCTCATCTTTGTTCTAGGGCTCAAGGAAACCAACTAGGTAAATTCAGAGAATTCTGGTAGCTGGGAGCTCTTCAAGGGGTTCTCTGCTCCTGGCTGGCAAGTACGGGCCACCTCTGCTGTCGGTGACTTCTCATCAACAGTAAAGTCCAGCAAAGTCTATGAACCAGCTATGCTACTCATCTGTAATCCCAGCACTCTGGGAAGCTGAGGTAGAAGGTTCCCAAGTTTGAGCCTGGCTTGGGTAATTTAACAATTTAGCAAGGCCATGTTTCAAAAAAAAAAAAAGGGACTGAGGATGTTGCTCGGTGTGAAGATCCTGGGTTCAAGTTTCAGTACACATACAAACATAAAAGGATAGAAACCTTGCAAAGCTAGAAACCGATTTCCTGGGCCCATCAGACTTCATTTAAGCAGTATATTACAATTAAGCTAAGGGTCAGATTGCTGGCTCTGCTCTACCACATTCTGGCTGTGTAACCTCAGACACGTTACTTTGCTTCACGGAGTCTGTTCCTTTAACTCAAATGTGAACCTAACACAATCTACTTCAGGGTTGTTGGAATAGAAAGCTACATTAAAATAGGGAAGCTTAGTGGTGGTGCACTTGCCTAGCACATCAAGTTCTGGATTTAACCTCAGCACCACAAAAAACCAAGTGACTCAAGTGTGCAAGACTGCGGATCTGAAAAGGACCTGACCTGCCTACTACACTTACTCTAAGACAACTAATTACAGCCAGCCCTTTTGGTTATTCATGTTTGTTTTTTTCAAACAGGATCTGTGTAATTCACGTTGACCTCAAACTCTTACCTCAGCCTCCCAGGGCTTGGATCACAGGTATTACCATGCTCAGCAAGGATATTCTAAATTGCAACTAACCATGTAAAAGATCTTTTGGGAGACATTTGTAACCCTGGCAACTGAAACTGCACATGCATGACAGGGAAGTGCACTATACTACAGCTACAAGTCAGCCTTTTTACCCAACTTCCTCTTCTTATTTCCCAAATACCAAATTCACATTAGGTTCAAGTACTTAATATTCTAGAGATGACTCAATGTACACTAAGATACACAGGTTCTACGCAGATAAATTTTAAAGGAACATCCATCATCAGATTTCAGTACCCACCATGGTTCCAAAAGTGACAGTTTCTTGTTATGCATGTTTCAAAAAGGTAGCTTGACTTGCTCCTCCTGTGAACCAATCGGACAGTTCACAGAATAAATTGAAATTTTCTAATCCCTAAATCCCAAGGGATAAGGGAATGAACACAAGCGATTTTACATATCAAATTGTAATCTACTCAAAATTATTACTTGAGCCAGTTTTACAACAGGCAAATCCAAACCATCTATTGATAAGTTACTGATATCCCATTCCTCACTCTTAAGAACTTGATACAGAACCTAAACGCACTAGAGAAAACTGTTTCCCACCCAACTGGTTCTCCCACTCACATAGATCTGCGCCCAGTGAATAACCCAAATCACACTGGGCTGCTATCTGTTACCTGTTTAATGTTTATTCCCAACAGTCAAATACAAGAGCATTTTGATTTCAAGAATTTTATTTTTCCAAGGTAGGAAAGTTATTTCAAAGTTAGAAATTAATTCCTTGAATCTTCAAAGCAGGCATTGCACCCTGGCAAGTCAGTACACAAAAAACCTTGTGGGACTGGCTCAGGAACACCAGGCTGATTTTTCAAGAGGTTTTGTACTCCTACTCCATAGCTGACGACTTCTAAACAGAAAGCAAAAAAATAGATTACATCAATGGTTGAAATAAAGCATCTGTTGAGGATATGGGGACAGGAGTATCGAGTGAAAATGTGGGCTACCTCACATTCTTTGCTCCATCCACTAGACCAATGGTGGCCAAAACTATGGTGTACAAGTTATTCTTTTAAAATGTTCACGTGAGTTTAAGTAAGTGGGTTTGGGTTGCAGTTTTAGTCTCCAAAAGGTTCACCATCACTGCACTAGGCTGAAGTGCCAGCAAGAAGCTGGGAAACTTTAACTGAGAAAGATCTTGCATACTTCAGGCACTTAGATTGTTATCCATGCAGCAAAAGTATTTCAATCTCCATCTAGAAATATAAGCCTTTCCAGGTTGAGAACATGGCTAAAAACTAAACCTAGATTGAGGACCACATGCTTATCTTTAAAAAGGGTGGGAAGCATTTATTTTGATACTCAAAGATTAAAACCTAAACATAATTGCAACACAACAAAGATAGTCTCAGCTGTAAATAGTTATGTGGGAGAACAGCCTCTAAAAAATAAACTCCCTGGTTTTTTAAATCCAACTTTCACCCAGGTCTTTCTAGAGACAAATCACTTCTGAGTTTGAGAACTGAAACCTTACCTGTTACAGGACAGAGAACAAAGATCAAGTTGACAACAAACTGCAGTCTCAAGGGCCTGGGACCTGTAGGAAGTTAAAAGATGGGGCTAAAATAAACAATCTGAATGATGCAGGGGAGGATAAGGGGAGCCAAGGTATCTCTGGGGCCGATGCATCAGACTGAACTGGCTAATAGTTATTTAGATCAACAGGGTCGATCTGATGGGGAAAAAAGTTATGTCATCAGCTGCACCGGCTGAATTTGCATCAAAGAATATCAAGCATGAGAAAAGGCAGCTACTATCGCCCTGCAGATCCTGTTATGTCTGAGGGAGACATGAACATAACTTACCTCTCCTTTCCCATGCTCACAATTCATCCTGCTCCATTTAAAGGCTGGTTTGTGCCATCAGCAAACCTGAGGTGAAAACATAGGAAGAGGAGTGCTGACCACCTAGCTAGATGGGGCCACAAAAGTGAATAGCTGCTGCTCAAGCTGGCATATCAGACAAAAACTGGCTTAAACAAATGAGATCAACATGGTCGATCTGCTGGGGAAAAAAGTTCAAGTCATCATATATGCCAGCCGGAAACACCTGTGAGCCCCATTAGGCTAAGATTTGCCTGATACGCTGCCACATCTACAAGTATAATCAACCTGTGTCCCACTGTAGCAATCTCTAACACTCCAGCCTTTCAGAACCTCTATTTTACTTAGGTAGTGGCCAGAGGGGCAAGTTGTTAGGAAACAGCTGGCAGATAATCAGCTCGAGGAAGACTGGACAAGCTAACTTAGCAAGACTTAAAAAAAAACAAACACGAAACTCTAGCTTCACTAGCTTTTGTATAACTTTTACAAAAATCACCAATTTTGGGACAGGTTAGCTTCCCACTAGATTTGCTACTGGGAAGTGTGCGTATGGGAGGGGGGTCATTACTATGTCACCTACATTATTCTGCAGTAAGTTTAAGTCACTTTTACTGAAAAGTGTACTTATCTGACCCCAAATATCTGATAGTGATTAAAACAGATTACAATGCTTGGCATGTGTTTATGCGTCTAAATCTTGGGCCAGCTTCTCAACTCTGCAGACATATTAAAGACTAATAATAAATGGCTAACTTGGCTTATTACTCATTTGGGCTGACACGTATTTTCTCCCCTCACATTCTTGTGTTTCAACAGCTGTAACACTTCAAGTAGGTGAAATCCTCTGACCCTGTCATAGAGCTCAGACCCTCAAGGCTGGAACGATGTTGCCAGCTACACAAAAACTCAATAGCTACTGGGACACTAAAGTTTTTTTTTTTTTTGGTGGCACCGGGGATCGAACTCACAACCTCGGACCTGCCAGACAGGCGCTTAAGCCACTGAGCCAAACTCCCAGCCCTAGTTTTTCAAGGCAGGGTCACACTATGTAGCTCAGGCTGGCCTTGAGCTCGCACCGCTCCTCCTACCTCAGCCTCCCGAGTGCTGGTATTAAAGGCGTGCACCACCACGCCCGGCTTGGGACACTAAAGTTAAACACAACTTTTGGAACCGTACCCCTGGAAGACAGAAATTACTCAACTTCAACACGCCCCAGATCAAAAACCTGCCATGCGTTGTTCTGCAAGCAGAGTAGTCCTCCTCTCAACTAATGTTGATTTTCCTCAGCTAAAGCCCCCACCTATAGGTCTGTTTGTGCAAGCTTCCAGGGTTTGAACCAGTCACGTTTCTAGTCCAAGTCAAACAAAGATCCTTGCTGGCTGGGTTATCTGTTAAGCTAGGTCAATTAAACAATTTGGCTTAAGAAAAATGCTAAGCCCTTATTCATCCACCTGAAACTTACACGCCCAAATACAGAAAAGCAGTATTAAAAAATGCTTTTCTTTTTGTCTTTTTTGAGACAGGGTTTCGCTATGCAGTTCAAGCTGACCTTGAGCTCACTTTGTAGCCCAGGCTGGTCTCGAACTTGCAATGATCTTCTCTTGCAGCAGTCCTCCTGCCTCAGCTTCTCAAGTGCTGTGATTACAGGTGTGCACCACTACGCCCAGCAAAAATGCTTTTAAAAAGCATCATTAGAATAACGCCAAGCTGGGCATGTTGTTGCACAACTGTTGTACCAGCACTTGGGAGGCTGAGGCAGGAGGACTGCTGAGTTCAAGGTCATCCTTAACTGCACAGGGAGACCATAACTCAGACAATGGGGGAAAAAAAAAAAGAATGACATCAATCATTCACTTTGGGCCATTTCTCCTAAACATGTTTCTTCACCAGGAGCCCATGTCCTAACAAGTGACCACCATAATTTCTTTGTAATGGCCTGGAGGAATCTAACCCATCAGGACAACACATATTTGTATAAAGGAGGCCACGAGTCCCACTCTTCTCCCAAAGAACATTCTCAACATTAAATCTTATTACTCCAAGTTTCCACAGCCAACTAAGAGGCTTTCTCTTCAAGGCACGTGTGTCCTACCGCAGGCCAGACGACAAATCCTTACCGCGCAGCAGATCAGGAGATCCAAGGTTGGAGATGTCTAAAAGGGGCTCTCTCACGGGCCCAGAGGTGACTCCGTTCTCCCATATCCATGTTGTACTCCCTGACTGCAACAACCTAAGAAGAAAGGTCATCAATTGCCATCTCCTCACTGCTAAAGGAACATGACTAGGTCTTTTGAAGCTGGTGTATCAGGAGTAACTGGCAAGTATTCTTAAGATCAGCACTGTCGATATGATGGGGAAAAAAGTGCGTCATCATTTACACCAGCCAAAGGCCCTTCAGACCCACGCAGAAGGCGCGGATTTTTCGAGGTAGCTCGTTTCCTGCAGCCTTAGGACGATTTTGGCGTCAGCTACGGAGGCGTTATGGCACAAACAGTACAAAGGAGGACCACGGCTCGCGAAAGGAAAACTGAAGAGACTGCACTTACCATACACACAACGTGGCTCGCGAGGCGGGAACCAGGATTTCTGAAACACAGCAGACCTAACCACATTTCAGAAGCGCCGCAGATGAAAAAGAACGACCCAAGCCCCGAACCTCCCTTATATAGGTAGAGGCTGCTGGTGCGCGTGCGCATTGGATTTACGGCGCTCCCTTTCCGGCCCGTGCCCGCTATGATTCTTGGGAAGTGTAGTTTCCTTTCCGCTAAGCACGAGGCGCTCCAATGGTTGTCGGAGGGGAGCCTGGCCCCGCCCTTTTCCCCCGTACACACTGGGCCACTCGGTCTGCTCAGCCTCGCCGCCATGTCGCGCTTCACACGCATCAAATCGCTCACCGCGTGCCCCCGCCTCTGGGGCTGGCTGAGGCCTGCGACGGCCTTGGGCGCTGCTCGTCCACCCCCTGCAGTCCCCTCCCCTCAGCCGAGCCCGCCCGAGCCCGCCGGCCCCGCCGCGCGGGGGAGCTGAAGCGACGGTAGCTCTTTTGCCCTCCCCGAGGGCGGGGAAGCCGGCCGGCCTTGCCAGGGCCCTGCCCCTCGCGCCCTAAGTCCCCGCTGCCTCCTCCTCCTCCTCCTCCTCCTCCTCCACTTCCTCCTCCTCCGGGCCGCCCGCCCGGCTCCTCCCTCCGCCCAGGGTTTGCGGGGAAGGGAAACCGAAAGTGCGCGGTGGCGATCGGAGCGGCCAACCTGCCTGGGCCGGAGCGGAGCACCCCGGTGAGTGGTCCCCTCGCTTCCCCACACCCGACCCAGCGCCCTGGTCACCCCACCACCTCCCCAGGAGTTCCTGTCTCCTCTTCTTAGCGTCCCGTCACCCCTTCAGCCCCAGTCACCACCCTAAGTCTCTTGTCTCCCCAACACCCGTCACCCCCTCAGCTTCCAGCATCACCCTCAAAGACCCTGACGCCGCTTTAGCCCCCATTACCTTCCTCAGCGTGTCTGCCCCCCTGTTCACAGCGCCCCTGTCGCCCCCATCACCACCGTGGGTCCGAGGGGCTTCCTAGCGCCTGGCTTCCCCCTACCTCCCATCATTGCCCTCAGTTCCTGACCCTTTTTCTCAGCGCCCCTTCGCCCCATCACCACCCTGGAGACCTCGTCCCCTCTCACCTCCTGTCACTTCCATCCCGGTCACCCCAGATTCCGCGTCCCTTTGTCCTCACCTCCCCTTGGCACCCCCCCAACCCCCAGCATTACCCTGAGTTCTGTTTCCTGTCCTCAGCGCCCCTGTCACCTACTCAGCCTTCAGCACCCCCACCACCCTCCTCAGCACCCCTGTCACCTCCTCGACCCCCATCATCCCTCCCAAGAGGCCCTGTCATCTCATTGCCTAACACCCCAGTCACCCTCCTTAGTGTACCTGTCACCCACCTCCTCAGCACCCCAGTTACTTTTTGCAACCAAATCCCCTTGGCTTCTCAGTGGCTCTTTACAATGCCTGCCTCACCTCCTCGGTGCCAGTGCCTCCATTGCATGCCTTGTGCCCTCACTTGTACCAGCACCTGTCACTCACCTCTGCCTCTGGCCTCACCAGCACCATCTCTGTCCCTCTCACATCATGCCTCAGCCACCCACTTCATCTCCCTCTGGCCTCATTCATCCCCCCGTCTTGTCTTCAGCATTCACATCCCTGCCGAAGTTCCCTGTCTGTTCAGCAGGCACTCCCCACCTGAACTCTGCCTCTTCTTGAAGTCCCCGTACCTCCCCAACTCTGACTGCCTTGGCCTGGGGATGGCTCTTTCCCCTCACAAAACTGCCACCCAGCCCTGGCTGTCCCTGAGTCTGTTCCTGCAAGAACCAGTGGTTCCCATGTGCTCTGACCCGTCTTATGACTCTGGTTATTTCCCCCAGCAATCTAGGTGCTGCATCCAGCTTCAGCCCCTTTCGTCTCACTAAACCCACTTGACCATCATTGATTTTCTTTTTCCTACCACTTCAGTCTTGGTTTCCCAAGAAATTCACTTTTGTCTTCATTTTTTCATTGCATTTCCTATTCTTACACACTCTTCCCTTCCTTTCCTTTTCTTCCATTTCTGGGTTTCTATTTTAATATTTTTCAAACAGAAGAAGGGATTTCGTCTAAGGAAATTTAAAAAGACAAAATAAAACAACTGTAAATATTGGACCTGCACCATGAAAACAGGGTTTCATAAATTGAGAGAAGAGACTCACCAAAAATATCATCAGAGGGGGCAAAAGGAACTCCTTTTTCCAATGAAGATAAAAGCCACTTCTCATATAATGTCAAATCTCTTCACAATTTCTAACTATGAATATTTTAAAACTATGCGAGAACCGTCTCAAAAATCCCTTTGCTGAGAACTCTGAGTCACCTACTTCCCTAGCCCTGGCCCATGTGATATGCATGAGTTAGACTGAGAAGTTTCCTTCAAGGGGCTTCCTCTTACAGAAATAGTTTCAAGAAAGTCATCAAAGATGACAGAAACGGAAAAGATTGCAGATTTCTAGCCAATCCCGAGGAAACAGAACCCTGTAGCCTCCTAGTTGTTGAAACAAATTTTTTTCTCTTGATTCAGAAGAGCAGAGGGTTTAATCATTTGGCTGTGTTCCAAAGAGTAGGATAAGGAATAACTGTTCAGTTATTTTCAAACTATAAGGGATTGTGAGCTATAGAGTACTATAAATATAAATGTCAAGTGGGGTGATGAATACAGTTTTGGATTAATAGAAATGTGTTCCTTTTGCCCTGAGAACGATACTTGTCTGCCTTGTAGAACAGGAAAATGAAACCTAACAACTGAATAAGTAATTTGGCTAAGGCATAAACCAATCTTGTTTAGGATGTGACTTAATGACATTCCCTATACCCAAAGAAAATGCAAGAATAAAGGAACATGAGAATTTGATCCTTTGAAATCACCTAAATTGTAAATTTAATGTTTTATATCATAATTGGGTGTTAACAGAATTGAAGTTGTTCTTATGATTAGAATCTACAGTTAACTTTTGGTTAATAAGTCATTAAAATGTTTAGGCAGAAGGACTGGTTCAATGGCTTTTGAGTTTTTCTGCTAGATGTTGTGTTTCAAAGGCACTGATAATTCTTAACCTGTGCAGTTCAGGTAACGAAAGTAACGTGAATGTAGAGGAATTCAAGTGACTTAAACATGGAGGACAGAAGACCTCATCTGGAGGCCAGAGCCAGGAATCCTCATACTAACTACAGAGGTAAGTATGGTTTCCCACCTAGTGAAAAAGAAATTCTAAGGAATCAAGGAAATTGGGTTTCCTGTGAGTGAATAAGCCCACCTGATTAAATAACTTTCAAGTAAGGAATGCCTTACCAAGTGTGGTGGCACACATCTGTAATTTCAGCTCCTCAGGAGTTTGAGGCACGTGGATTGCAAGTTCAAGGCCAGCCTGGGTAAAAGACTCTATCTCAAAAAATTAAACTGGGCATAGTGATGCACGCCTGTAATCCCAGCATGTGGGAGGTGGAGGCAGGAGGATCACAGAGTTCAAGGCCATCTCATTTGTAGCGAGACCCTGTCTCAACCAAACAAAAAACAGAAATAAAAATTTAAGAAAGGGCTGGAAATCTAGCTCAGTGGTAGAGCACCCTGGGTTCAAACCTCTAGTGTGGTACGGAGTTTCCTTAGCTATTACCTGAATGACTGAAAAACAGAACATTCCCTCTCCTTTGCCTGAGAGAAATGATGAATGAGTATAGTTCACTTGGAGAAAAACAGTGATGCTGTATCAGAAATAGAAGTAACTCTTAGTTTGGAACAGTATTATCTAGGAGAAACATAATACAAGCCAAAAATATAATTTTTAATTTTTTAGTAGCATTTTTAAAGTAAAAAGAAGGGCTGGGAGTTTGGCTCAGTGGCTTAAGCGCCTGCCCTGGCAGGTGCGAAGTTATGGGTTCAATTCCTGGTACCACAAAAAAAAAAAAAAAAAAAAAAATTCTAAAGTAAAAAGACAAAAATAAAAAATTTAAAAATTTAGTGTTAATAAAACTTCATGATCTAATGTCTTAATATATCCAAAATACTGTAATTGCATTGTAATTGAGTAATTGAGTATATTTTATATCATAATACATTAATAATTTTAATGTTTTTCTTTCCCGTCAATTTTTAAAATATTAGCCACAAGTGGTAAGTGGCTATATACTGAAAAAGTAAGTCTAGAGTACTAGTTATCAAATCAGAGTTAGTTCCAAGAGTACTACTCTATTGAAGAAAGTATTGTGTTTGCTCAGAACTTTTACTGTAAAACAACTCTTGGGTTCCTGTTTTTATTTCATTCATTTAATTATTTATTTTATGAAACATTAAGACTTTCACCACAAAATGATAAGAGAATAGCAATAGTTAATACATTGTGTCATTGTTGGTTTTTCTTAAGTTTGCAAAATGTCTTTTAAGTTTTAACTATGGAACAAGAGATAAGGAACTGTGGGATTTTATCTTATAGGCTGTGTGAATGTTTGAGAAATGATAGTTTTCCTTTTCTTCAAGATATGGTCTTTTTTTTTTTTTTTTTTTTTTTTTTTTTTTTTTTTTTTTTTTTTTTTTTTTTTTTTTTTTTTGCGGCACCGGGGATTGAACTTTCAACCTCGCGCCTGCCAGGGCAGGCGCTTAAGGCACTAAGCCAAACTCCCAGCCCTGGTTTTTCGAGGCAGGACCACACTATGTAGCTCAGGCCGGCCTTACGCTCGCGTTGTAGCCCAAGCCGGCCTTGAACTCACAACGCTCCGCCTACCTCAGCCTCCTGAGTGCTGGGATTAAAGGCATAATCAGATCAAAATATTAAAATAGAATTTTTCTCTAATTTTGGGAGTTTGAAAAGTAAATATTAAAATAATAATTATAAAAACATTGCAGTTTATGCCTGCATGGCAGGTGTGAGGTTGTTAGATCCCCAGTACCAAAAAACACAAAAAAATTGCAATCTAGTTGTACATCATTTATATCTTGCCAAATTTTATGTTGTCAAAATTCTCTCCACAAAGTACAAAAACAGTTGCACATAAATTCTTTTTCTGGTACTGGGAATTGAACTCAGGACCTTGCACTGTACTGCTGAGCTGTAGCCCCAGACCAGTTGCACATAAATGGATTTAGTCACAAAATACTATGATTATCTGAAGTACATTTTTATAACTTTCATAACAGTAAATTATCAAATCATTGTATACAGTCTTGTTTTTTTGGTTTGGTTTTTTTTTTTTTTGGTTTTTTTTTTTGGTGGGTTTTTGTTTTGTTTTGTTTTGCTTTTTTGCAGCACTGGAGATCGAGCTCACAATCTCGCACCTGCCAGACAGGTGCTTTAAGGCACTGAGCCAAACTCCCAGTCCTAGTTTTTTGAGGCAGGGTCGCAGTATGTAGCTCAGGCCGGCCTTGCGCTGGCGTTGTAGCCCAAGCCGGCCTCAAACTCACAACGCTCCTCCTACCTCAGCCTCCTGAGTGCTGGGATTAAAGGCATGCACCACCACGCCCTGCTAGTCTTGCTTGTTTTTAAAATGTCAGCATTACTCTGCTAAGTTGAGTCAACTTGAGAATCAGTTGTTCTTTTTTTAATTTTACTTTAAGGATAATAAAATCCAACAAAACAGAACAAAGTCAATCAAAACAAAGTAGTAGAGCTGGTACAGAACTGCAAAGCAAGATACTAGGAAAACAACAGCTACTATAGTATATCTTGTTATCTTCATAATAGTTGACCATTCCACCAGGTATAGTAAAATCAAACCAAAAACAAAACAGAATAAAACCAATCAAAAAAGATGTGAAATAAAGCAAAAAAAAAAAAAAATCAGAATAAAGTAAAACAATGAGAACAATATTGGGCCTCAAAGACAAGACAGAAAGCAATCCCCCATATTTGCTACATTGCGTACTGTCATCCTCTGAAGAGATGCTCAGACTGCCGGCCTCAGGCCTGCAAAATCAACCAAATACAAGCATTTAGTTGCTTTATGTACCTTAGTTGCTGTCAACTTATGCTGGCCACTGACCAAGAAGGCAGGCTAGTTGTCTACTGGTTGGAACCTCCCTGATCCAACTAGAATCAGTTTTAAAGAACAGGGAAGTGGAAAGGACTTTGGGAATATTGGACAAAGTTACTCATGAAATGTGTGGCAGAACAAAGAGGAGGAGTTTGGATTCACCCAGAGTGATACTAGCATTCCTTCATGTACTGTGTTCTCACCATGCCCTTCCCCCAGCTTCCTGTATGAGTGTTATTAATCAAAACTGCCATGTAGGTGAACTCGTGATACAGAAAGAGGAAAACTTGAGTCTTGTTTTTCAGTTTCCTGAATTAAAGATTCAGTTTAATATTTCAGTTTGCCGAAACAAAACTTGATATCTGTGTTTCAGTTTCTTTCACTGCCTGGTAATTGACTGAAAAAATATCTCGGTAGTGAAAGCTATGTTTTCCCCTTTCAAACTGTATTTGCTGCTGCTGGACAAACCAGGTAGTATTTTCCTTCATATTTTTATTCCACTTGAGGTCCTCCTCACCTATAATTGTTTAGCAGAACTAGCACCTACAGGAATTAATAGGTTATCCCCAATAAAAAGTTATTGCTGCTGGCCTGAGCTACACAGTGCGACCCTGCCTCAAAAAACCAGGGCTGGGAGTTTGGCTCAGTGACTTAAGCGCCTGTGTGACAGGCGCGAGGTTGTGAGTTCAATCCCTGGTGCCGCAAAAAAAAAAGTTATTGCTGCTACTTCTAATAATAATTAAAATTTATTGAGAGTTCCTCGTGTGTCAGGTACTATCCTGTACATTTTATATAAATGTTTAATCTATACCAAGCCAGATACTGAGGTTCATATTTTACACAACCAGGAAGTGGCTAAGCTAAGACTTGAACCAGTTATTTTTGGCTGCACAATTCATGTTCTGACTATTGTTTGATGTTGGCCAGAAACTAGAATCAGTGAGCTAATCTAATCTTTTTAACCTTCTGAAACTTTTTAAGTTCCAGCTTGTGAGAATTAAATGCAATACTGCATGTGTATATTCTCTGGTATGTGTTTTTTTGTTTTTTTTGGTGGCACCGGGGATTGAACTCACAACCTCGCACCTGCCAGACAGGCACTTAACTCACTGAGCCAAACTCTCGGCCCTGGTTTTTTGAGGCAGGGTCGCACTGTGTAGCTCAGGCCGGTCTTGCGCTCACGTTGTAGCCCAACCTGGCCTCGAACTCACAATGCTCCTCCTACCTCAGCCTCCCGAGTGCTGGGATTAAAGGCGTGCGCCACCACGCCCGGCTCTCTGGTATGTATTAAGCACTGAACAAGTGTTTATTTCGTTTGCCTCTTGGGAAAATGTTACTTTCATAATCTGTACAGCAGTAATAAACTTTTTTATTTTGAAGGGTTAAGTATTAAACTCAGGGCTTCACACATACTAGGCATGTATTCTACCACTGAGCCCTATCTGTTATTTATTGAACAACTTGGTAGGAAACTTTTTTTCTCTTCCAAGTAAAAACTGAACTCCTGCCGGGCGTGGTGGTGCACACCTTTAATCCCAGCACTCAGGAAACTGAGGCAGGAGGATCATTGTGAGTTTGAGACCAGTCTGGGCTACAAAATGAGTTCAAGGCCAGCCTGAACTGCATAGTGAGACCCTGTCTCAAAAAATAGGGCTGGGGTTTTAGCTCAGTGGCCTAAGTGTCTACCTGGCAGGGGCGAGGTTGTGAGTTCGATCCCCAGTACCAAAAAAAAAAACCAAAACTGAACTCCTTAGTTTTGGGAAATGAAAACTTGTTCATTATTGTACTGTTAGGTTTTCTTGCCCCTTGAATTTGCTCTTACCTAATATTTCATTGTATTTAGGGCCTGTGGATGGAGAATTACCACCAAGAACTAGAAATCAAGGCAATAATCCACCAGCTAATGCTCTCAGAGGAGAAGTCAATCATCTTGGAAGGCATCCAAGAGCCAACAATCACCCCGTTCCTTACCGGCAAAGGGAAGAAAGATTTAGGGCCATGGGCAGAAACCCACATCAGGGAAGAAGGAACCAGGAGGAGCACTCTGGTGATGAAGCTAGAGGCCAAAGACATGGTCAGGAGAATGATGCCAGGCGGAGAAATGACAACCAAGAGGGTAGGAACCACAGACCACCATGGTCTAATGAAAATTTCCAGCAGTGGAGGACCTCCCACCAGAAGCCTACAGAACAGCCGCAGCAGGTGAAGATAATGGGCTATAAGTTCCTAGAAAGTCTTCTGCAGAAAGACCCCTCTGAGGTGGTCATCACACTTGCCACAAGTTTGGGACTGAAGGAGCTCCTGTCTCACTCTTCCATGAAACCCAGCTTCCTCGAGCTCATCTGCCAGGTTCTTCGGAAGGCTTGCAGCTCTAAAATGGACCGTAAGAGCATTCTTCATGTACTAGGCATATTGAAGAACTCCAAATTCCTCAAAGTCTGCCTGCCTAATTACGTAGTAAGGATGATTACTGAACCCATTCCTGACATTCGAAACCAGTATCCAGAACACATAAGCAATATCATCTCCCTTCTCCAGGACCTTGTGAGTGTCTTCCCTGCCAGCTCTGTGCAGGAAACTTCCATGCTCATTTCCCTCCTGCCAGCTTCTCTTAATGCCTTGAGAGCCTCTGGTGTTGACATAGAAGAGGAAATAGAGAAGAACTTGGAAAAGGTACAGACCATCATTGAACATCTACAGGAAAAGAGACGAGAGGGCACTTTGAGAGTGGACACCTACACTCTAGTGCAGCCTGAGGCAGAAGGCCATGTTGAGAGCTACCGAACCATGCCCATTTACCCCACCTATAATGAAGTACACTTGGATGAGAGGCCCTTTCTTCGCCCCAACATCATTTCTGGAAAATACGATAGCACTGCTGTCTATCTGGATACCCACTTCCGACTCTTGAGAGAAGATTTTGTCAGACCCCTACGGGAAGGCATTTTGGAGCTTCTCCAAAGCTTTGAAGACCAGTGCCTGAGAAAGAGAAAGTTTGATGACATCCGAATCTACTTTGATACCAGGATTATCACTCCCATGTGTTCATCATCAGGCATTGTCTACAAGGTGCAGTTTGACACAAAACCACTGAAGTTTGTTCGCTGGCAGAATTCTAAGCGATTGCTGTATGGGTCCTTGGTATGCATGTCCAAGGACAATTTTGAGACATTTCTTTTTGCCACTGTTTCTAACCGGGAACAAGAAGATCTGTACCGAGGAATTGTTCAGCTCTGCTTCAATGAGCAGAGCCAACAGCTGCTAGCAGAAGTACAGCCCTCAGATTCTTTCCTCATGGTGGAAACAACAGCATACTTTGAGGCATACAGGCATGTCCTAGAAGGACTCCAGGAGGTCCAGGAGGAAGATGTCCCCTTCCAGAGGAATATTGTGGAGTGTGACTCTTATGTGAAAGAGCCAAGATACTTGCTAATGGGGGGCAGATATGATTTCACCCCCTTAATAGAGAATCCTTCCACTATTGGAGAACCTTGGAGGACTCCTGAGGGCTTGAGACGTCCTAAAGTTAATGTCTTAGACCTTAGCCAGTGGCCTTCAAAAGAAGCCCTGAAGCTGGATGACTCCCAGATGGAAGCCTTGCAGTTTGCTCTCACAAGGGAACTAGCTATTATTCAAGGACCTCCTGGCACAGGTAGGACAGAGCTTCTTAGAGCACGTGACATGTGTCCTATAAGATAAACAAGGGAGGCTTGACCCTAGAACAACTGGTTTAGAAACATTTCTCTGAAATAGGCATAAACGCTATTTATAAAGTAACCACACATAATGATTTCTCAGTGAGGACTATGGGCATACATAGTAACAGATCAAAATGACAAGATCAGAGAAGACTCTGCTAGAGCCAGGGGTTTAGCTCAGCAGCATAAGTGCCTGTCTGGTAAAAACCAGGTCCTGAGTTCGATTCCTGGTACAAAAAAAAAGATTGTTCTAGAGGTTACATTCAAGTCATACATTATCCATTATCTCTGTTTCACCTAAAGACTTGCTAATTTGTTTTCACTTTTTCTTTTTTCTGTTTTTTTTTTTTTTAATGGTGCTGTGGCTAGAACCCAAGGCTTTACACATGCTAGGCAAGCATTCTACCAGTGAGCTGCATTCCTGCCCCTTTTGTATTATTTTAAATAGTATCAAATACAGCATTTTAGCACTATGTACGAAGTATTATTTTACATGCTTCATGTATGTTAACGCATTGTCTTCACAAAAACCCTGAGGTAAGTGGTGCGTGGTGGCGCATGCCTTTAATCCTAGCACTTGGGAGGCTGAAGTAGGTGGAGCATTGTGAGTTCGAGGCCGGCTTGGGCTATACCGTGAGCAAGACCGGCCTGAACTACATAGTGCAACCATGCCTCAAAAAAAATAGGGCCGGGAGTTTGGCTCAGTGGCTTAAGCACCTGTTTGGCAGGAGTGAGGTTGTGAGTTCGATCCCTGGTACTGGATTCTCAGTACAGAGGGGGAAAAGAAAAAAAAAAAACTCTGAGGTACAAACCATTGTTAAAACCTTTTTACAATGAAAAACCTAAGGCAAAAAAAACATTAACCCCTTAAGAGTTGTTAGTTGTGTGTTTCAGCTTATACATGTGCTAAGTGCCAGATAGTGGACTTGAACTCTTAGCACTATAGAATCCTGGCTACTATGTATCTTCCACACTAAACTTGCTTCTTTTTCTTTTTCTTTTTTTTTTTTTTTTTTTTTTTGCGGCACCAAGGATCGAACTCACAACCTTGTACCTGCCAGGCAGGTGCTTCAGCCACTGAGCCAAACTCCCGGCCCTATTTTTTTTTTTTTTTTTTTTTTTTTTTGAGGCAGGGTCACACTATGTAGTTCAGGCCAGCTGTGTCCACGTTTAAACTTGCTTCTTGTGGAAGCATACCTCCCTATACCTACTTCTCCTTGCACCACTCTGTAATCCTACTCTGAGGTAGTAACTATGGTTAGCACTTTAGTGTGTATCTTTTCAGGTGTTGTTCAAGGTTAACACTGACATCTGTGTGTTTTTATGTGTTTAGATATGTGCATATATTTCTCCTTTTATTAACAAAAATGGGATCATATTTGTAGGGGTTGGTCTACAGTTTTTTCATGTAATAACACATCATGAGCTTCTTCAAATTAATAGTTGCATTGGTCAGTTTTCCATCACTGTGACAAAATATCTGGGGGAAACATATCTTGGGGAAAAGCTTAAAAGAGGAAAGGTTTATTTGGGCTCCTGGTTTCAGAGGTTTCAGTCTATAGTTGACTGATTCCATTCCTGTGTCCCTCAGGTGAGAACATCGTGACAGTAGGGCATGGTGAAGCAAAGCTGTTTACCTTATGGTAGTCTGGAAGCACCGAACAGTGAGTCAAAGAGCAAGGGGCCAGAAACTAGCTAGTTCCCAGGATCACACCTCCATGAGTCCCCACCTCCTGTTTCCATCACCTCCTAATGATGCTACCACATTGTGAACTCATGTATGGACTAACCTACTGTTGAAATTGGAGTCCCTATGATCTGATCATCTCCGGAAAACCCAGACACACCCAGAAGTGTACTTTACTTGTTTCTTAGGCATTTCTCAATCTGGTCAAGTTGATAATCAAGATTATCATCACAGTAGTTGTAATTGTAACGCTAAATTGCCTTCCCAAGAGGATATATGAAATAATAAAACCAAAGCAGGAAGGGTTCTTTTAAAACACTGAAAAAATCCAGGCCTGGTGGTGCACACCTGTAATCCCAGCACTTGGGAGGCTGAGTCAGAAGAATTGCCTCAAGTTCGAGGCCAGCCTGGGTTAGAGAGTAATACCCTGTGTCAAAAAATAAAATAAATAAATAAATAAAAACACTGAAAAATGTTTTTTTAATGGCAACTGAAGATTTAAAAAAATACATGTAACAGAACAGAACGTTCTTTCTGATGAGAAACACCTATAAGATGGAAAAATACTGATTTTTTTTGGGGGGGGCCTTTTTTGAGACAGGGTTTCACTATTCAATTCTAGCTGGCATGGAGCTCACTTTGTAGTCCAGGCTGGCCTCAAACTCATAGTGATCTTCCAGCCTCAGCCTCCTGAATGCTGGGATTACAAGCATGCACCACGGTGCCTGGCGTGGTGGCACACACCTTTAATCCCAGCACTGGGGAGGCTGAGGTAGGAGGAGCGTTGTGAGTTCGAGGCCAGCTTGGGCTACAATGCGAGTGCAAGGCCGGCCTGAGCTACATAGTGCAACCCTGCCTCAAAAAACTAGGGCCAGGAGTTTGGCTCAGCAACTTAAGTGCCTGTCTGGCAGGTGCGAGGTTATGAGTTCAAGCCCCAGTGCCACACACACACAAAAAAAATGCACCACCATGCCTGGCTAACGTACATTATGTAAAGTGATACTGCAAGGGCCTTTTAAAACAGGGAGCAGAAAGATATACCAGTTTATATTACACCAAGAATGAATTAACATTCCCATTTCCTAATACCCTTTTCAGCATTGTTGTATGTTATTAGTCTTTTTAGTTTTTGCTCATCTAAGAAGTTAAAATTTTGGGCTTTTTTTTTTAAACAGTACCGAGGATTGAACCTGAGGCCTTTGTATTAAGCTACACCTTCAGCTCTTTTTCTGTTTTGATATTGGGTCTTACTAAGTTGTCAAGACTGGCCTCAAACTTGACATTTCTACCTCAGACTGTCCAATAGCTGGGATTATAGATATGCATCACCTTGTCTGGCTCATTATTAATTTTAATATTATATTTTAACAAATAATGGCTCATATTTTTTAAAAAACTATCTCCTTCCCCCCACCATCTCAATCTATTCATTTTCTTAAAACCAAACAATATTATTTTCCTTTTTATCATTCCAGAGATATGACACACTATGAATATTCAAATAAATCCATACTTACATTTTTCCTGTCACTTTTTTTAAACCCACTGTGCTATAAACATTGTTCTCCAGTTACTTGGCTCTTTTATATATTGGAGAATTTTTCATATTAGTACATATAAAAAGTGTTGTATTGTTTGTGATTACATAATACTTCATTGTACATATTCCATTGTATAGGTGGGTCATAATTATAACCAGTTCACTGTGGAAAAACTTACTATTACAATAATATATTGAATAGCCTTCTCTGTGTATCACTTTACACACAAACAGAATATATCCCGAAGAGAAATTCCAAGCTGGATCAAGAAAAATGGGCATTTGTAATTTTAATAGATGAATTATTGTCAGATTGTTCTCTGCTAGTGTATAGCACAGTGCCTAATTTTACCCTCAGTTAGGAATGAAATTTAGTGACTGAGCATGGTAGCACATGTCTGTTATCCCAGCACTCAGGAGGCTGAGGCAGGATCATTGCAAGCTTGAGGCCAACCTGGGCTGCAAAGTGAGTTCAATGCTTGGCTGAACTACATAATGAGAACCTGTCTTAAAAGAAAAAGAAAAAGAAGGTAGAGATGTTTTATCATGCTATATTGAAATCTTTGATTTTTCCTATATCATTCTTTGTATTTTGTATTTTTGAGGATGGTGACTGCCTCAGCCTGATACAATGTAAGAATTTAAAGGTCTGTAGGTTTAATTAATTAAAGGAAAATTACTAATGAGTCTAACTCTGACTCAAATAATGCTGATTTTTGTGAGTTTTTCCCTCATCACAAAGGCAAGTTTACCACGGTATATAAAGAGCATTTCTTTTTTTTTTTTGAAAAGCAGAGTATCCCTTTTATTATAATGTCTTTTCACATAACCTTTTCAACCTATATTCAGGTAATTATTCATCTGTCCCATCAAAGGAGAGGAGTCCTACATATCATAATAGGCTAAGAAGGCATTTAGGAAATAAAATATTTTAAATTGATTCATTACAGTTTTTTCATTTTTTTGAGCACACTGGAAAGTAGGAAAAGACAGGAGGAGGAAAAAATGGTACTTTAAACAATGAGCCCTTGTTTGGTTTGTAGTGTATTTTTATGTTTTTTTCCTCCAAAATATAAAGAGCATTTCTGAAGAATTAATTATGTGAGATTGGAAACAAAATATACTTCCATCATTACAGAACTGGCCTTTAAGGGGGATGGGGTGGGTTATGTACTGATAGAGAACAACCTCTAAGATATAATTACATGAAAAAAGCAAGATGTAGAACAGTGCAAAGAGTGTTCTATTTGTATCTTTTAAAAAAGGGGAAGCTAGGAGAAGAATAAATATTCATATTTGTTTGTATATGCATAGAAAGACTATTTCTGGAAAGTTTCACAAGAAACTGGTAACATTGGTTGCTTCCACTGAGATAAACCATGTGGCACGGAGACTTTTCACAATATACTCATCTGTGCTTCTCAGGTTTTAAACCATCTTAGTATATTACCTCAAAATTAGAAAAAAAAGAGACTCAGGAATAGTGGTATACACTATACTCCCAGTTTGTTGGAATGCTGAGGGAGGAGAGTGGCTTGAGCTCAGGAGTTAGTTCCCGGCCAGACTGGGCAACAGAGAGAGACACTATCTCCAAATAAACAAACAGAATTGCTTTAAATAATTACTCCACATCTACAAATTGTTTTTTTCTTTTTTTTCTAGGAAAAACCTATGTGGGTCTAAAAATTGTCCAAGCCCTTCTGACCAATGAGTGTGTTTGGCAAATTAGCACCCAGAAGTTCCCCATCTTGGTCGTGTGTTATACTAATCATGCTTTGGACCAGTTTCTGGAAGGTATTGTCTATAGGCAAAATTATTCTCTTTCAAGACAAAAGTGACTCATTAGCAACTTTAGGAGCTTTCTGTTACTCTTTGAATATAAAGTCCTTACCTAGACCTGCAAGACTGTATGGATCTGTCCTAGCCTGACTCTGCACCGGAACTCCAGCAACAGTAATTACTTTCAATTCCTTGACTCTGCAGTTCCCCTGCCCAGAATATATTTCTTTCCTTCACCTTCTCCAACTTGAACGCATCCACTCTGGCTGGCTCCAACTCATTCTTCAGGTCTTACCTTAAATCTCTCAGGTGGACTTTACTTATCATCTCCAGACAGTTAAGTCTCTTTTTATCTTTTTTCCTTTTATAATCTGTTTTATGTGTTTCTGCCCTAGACCGTAAACTCAGGAACTGGTCAAGTTTTCTGCTGTATTTACCGATTCTGGCACATATCACACACTCAGAAAATACTGATTGGATTAATGAATAAATTAAGTACTTTTTTTCCCTTTTGCTTAGATTTTTCATTCTTCTATATCTTCCTTTCACCTAGATAAATCATCTTTATTCTTAAAATCTCAGTTTTAAATATTAGATCTTCAAGAATAAATCCCTACCCCACCCAGATCAGGGGAAATCCTCTACTATCCCACTTACAACATCATGTACTTACAGTATTTGCATTTACTGCCATTATAATAACTTGTTTAATGAGTATCTTCTCTGCTAGGATAGGAGACAGGAGAACAGATCAAAAACTTAGTTTGTATTTTGATCACTGTATTTTCAGAATACAGCATATGTCTGGAACATATAAGCAGTCATTAAATATACTAATAATACTTGGTGCTTACTTTGTGCCAGGCCCTAGCTAGGAATTATAAAAATTCTTTCATTTATGTAGACCAGCTCTCTAAGAAAGTTTTTACTATCTCCAAGTCACATCAAAGAAACTAAATACAAGTAATTTGCCCAGGTTTTACAGCAGCAAAGTATTGGAGACAAGATTTATGTCCCCTCTTGTCTGGTTCTAGAGCCTGTCCTCTTAAGCACTATGTTTCTGTTCTGTGATTCACATCTTCTCTGGGACATTCTTGCTCTTTAATGGAGTAAAATTTTCTATAATTAGAAGTTTGTTTCCTGAGGGATCAGTTGAGACAAGATCCCAAACACATAGCTCCCATCTCAGAAAGCTCAGCATTGCCCTTCATAAGCCTGTGATTCTCCACTTTCCTCCATAGGCATCTACAAGTGTCAGAAGACCAGCATCGTGCGGGTGGGTGGAAGGAGCAACAGTGAAATCCTGAAACAGTTCACCCTTAGGGAGCTGAGAAATAAGCGGGAATTCCGCCGCAACCTTCCCATGCACCTCCGAAGAGCTTATATGAGTGTAAGTCTCAGCTCTAGAATACCTGAGGTGACTCAGAGGGACCTACACAAAATAATATTGACTTTCTGAATAGGCCGCCTCAGGTTGATACGGAGGCCCCTCGCATGAAGAAAAGTTCTTTGCAACATTACATTCTGTAATCTCTCAGTGTAACCTTTGCCTTTATAATCCAAAGTAGATACAAGATAAAGAAGGGCATGCTGCCCCTACCCGCTTCTACCAGAGCATTAAGGCTACTTCTTCCAAAACATCACAGCGTTTTTACATGTCCCATTTCCACTGACAAAGGGGAATGTCATCTTTTAGCTCAGCAACAGTGTAGCCAATCACAAATCTGAGACAGACGTGAAGGCGCATGTCCACAGCCCCAGCTACTTAGGAGGCTAGGTTAGCAAGATCACTTGGATTTTGAGGCCAGCTTAGACAATTAGAGTGAGACCCCTGTCTCTTAAAAATGTTAAAAGAGAAAAAGTTATCCCAGCACTCGGGAGACTGAGGCAGGAGGATCGTTGTGAGTTCAAGACCAGCCTGGGCTACAAAGTGAGTTCAAGGCCAGCCTGAACTGCATAGTGAGACCTGTCTCAAAAAATAGGGCTGGGGATTTAGCTCAGTGGCCTAAATGCCTGCCTGGCAGGTGCGAGGTTGTGAGTTCAATCCCCAGTACAAAAAAAAACCCAAAAAATTTAAAAAGCGAGTTCTTACTTATACAAGGAAGAGCATATACTGTGAGACTTGAAGTCTGCACAAAATCCTATTTTACTGTTGTATTACTTGTTTCCTTTTCTTCTTGGTTAGGGAGGTGTCCTTTTGGATACTAATCCTTTGGTTTCAAGAATATGGTAATGTTCCTTGGAAACCAGTTTCTTGACTGATCTCTTTATTTTCCTTTCTTAGCTTTGTTTTCCCTCAGGGCAAGGACTGAATTAGGGAGAAGATGATATTCCTTCATCATTTCTTTTCTCCTGTTCTTGGCAGATTGTGACAGAAATGAAGGAGTCAGAACAAGAGCTCCATGAAGGGGCTCAGACTCTGGAATGCACTATGCGTGGTGTCCTTCGAGAACAGCACCTAGAGAAGTACATCTCCTCCAAGCATTGGGAAAGCCTGATGAACGGACCTATGCAGGTAGATTCATTCTAGATAACAAAACAGGGCTGGGGTGCAGCTCAGTTGAAGAATAGTTGCCTCATGAGGCCCTGGGTTTGACCCCCACCCCCGCCCCAGTATTGTGCACTCATGTACACACACACGGGATGGGGGCACAAGTAATCTCTGAATTCCTGCCCGAATCTCTCTGCCTGAGTGCTTGGAGGCAGCCTCCAGCAGAAGTAGCAGTCCAGAGTTCTAGCTGTTTGGTAATCTGATGCTGCCATAGGTGAAAACTTCAGTTTCATGATTGAAAGGAGTTGAGTATATTGGTCAGGAGCAAGACTCAGAAATCAGCCTGCTCAGTTTGAATTCTGACTTTCTTCTGGGATATTACTTACTTTTTTCTCTGCCTTTCCCCTCTATTATAAAGTAGAGATATGGGCCGGGGATTTAGTTCAGCAATATAAGCGTCTGCCTGGCAAGTATGAGGTTGTGAATTTGATCCCGCGGTACCAAAAAAATAAAAAATAAAGTGGAGATAATAATAGCATTAAGTTGAACCATATTGGGCTGGGGCTTTAGCTTAGTGTTACAAGTTACTGCCTGGCAAGCACGAGGTTGTGAGTTCAATTACTGATTCCAAAAAAAAAGTTGAATCATATGAAAATGCCGGGATTTGTAGATTAAACGTACAAAAATGGCTGGGTTTTTTTGTTTTGTTTTGTTTTGTTTTACAGATTAATTCATTGCTTCTTGGCCTTTTGGCTAAGATCAAGTATAGTATCTATTCTTATCAGTTTACAGATTAATTCAGTCCTTAGAAGATTATTATTTTGCTACTGAGCTATAAAGAACGATAAACTAGACATTTTCACTCTTAAATGGATGTGTCTTGAAAATATACTTCTCAGTGAACTAAATAAGTCACATGTATGTAACCATTGCATTGTTGCACATGTGTGATGAACTGAAAGAAAATCTGTGTATATAAAAAATTAGTTAAGATAGTTAAAAGAATTTTGAGTGAAGAGCAGTTTTTACAGGGTCATTTTCAGATTACATTTTTAATGCGAAGTGTTTTTTTGAAAATAATAGAGCAGCTGGGAGTTTGGCTCAGTGGCTTAAGCGCCTGTCTGACAGGCATGAGGTTGTAAGTTTGATCTCCAGTGCTACCAAAAAAAAAAAAAAAGAAAGAAAAGGAAAAAAAGAAAATAATAGAACAGTCATAACAAAAAAAGATAGTCAAATAGCTGGTTTCTCTTGATCACTGAGGGGAAAATTCTGTGCTAATTTTTCTGGACAATGTTTCATGTCTGTATCTTTTTTTTTTTTTTTTTTTTTCATTCTTTGATTTGAGACAGGCTCTCACTCAGTGGTTAAGCTGTCCAGATTGCACTTCAGTTTGGCAGTCCTCCTCCTTAGCTGCCCAGCGTTCTGGGATTACAGGCTTGTGCTATCAAGCAGAGCTATAGATACTGTTTATATTCATAATTTTTGTTAGAAAAGAGTGCATATAAATTCTCTGAGTCTGTCTTTTCTCTTTCTTATTATGATTTTGATACAAATAAAGGTTTTTTGTTTGTTTGTTTGTTTTTGCAGCACCAGGGATTGAACTCATAGCCTCACACCTGCCAGACAGGCGCTTAAGCCACTGAGCCAAAAGCCCTCATGTCTGTATCTTATACCCTAAACAACTGCTATGAATATAACAATATGGAATGTGTTGATTATTGTTACTCCACTGTTGGCCTGTTGTGAAATTCTGTTTTACTTTAATTTCTTGTTTTTCTTCTGTTTAACAGAAGAAAAAAAAAAAAGAAAAAAAAGGTTGTTATCTGGATAAATAAGTTAGTATTTGTAAACTTCTGAATTTAGTATACTAAATGTTAAATGAAATAAAATCATAAGCAAAGGCAACCTAGCACATCTGAATTTTTAAAAATTTTTTGGTAGTACTAGGGATTGAGTCCCTGGGCCTTGTGCATCCTAGGCAGATGCTGTACCACTGAACTACATCCCCAGGTCCCTAACATGTCTAGAGAATTTTAGGAGTTGACAGAACTGGATCATGCAGACTGTGATGTGTGCCACTGTGGTTTTCAGTAGTCAAAGTGGGACAATAATAATGCCTGCCTTTAGAGTATTCTAAGAAAGGCAGGGCGTGGTAGCACACGCCTTTAATCCCAGCACTCTGGAGGCTGAGGTAGGTGGACCATTGTGAGTACGAGGCTGGTTGGGCAACAGTGTGAACAAGGCTGGCCTGAGCTACATAGAGTGACCCTGCCTCAAAAAATGTAGGGCTGGGAGTCTGGCTTAGTGGCTTAAGTGCCTGCTTGGCAGGCACAAGGTTGTGAGTTCAATCCCCGGGACCAACAGAAAAAAAAGAATTCTTTTTTTTTTTTTTTGCGGCACCGGGGATCAAACTCACAGCCTCACCCCTGCCAGGGCAGGCGCTTAAGCCACTGAGCCAAACTCCCGGCCCTGGTTTTTTGAGGCAGAGTCGCACTATGTAGCTCAGGCCAGCCTTGCGCTCGCGTTGTAGCCCAAGCGGGCCTCGAACTCACAACGCTCCACTTACCTCAGCCTAAAAAAAAGAGTATTCTAAGAAATAACTGAGATGATCTCTGTAAAGTGGGTGACCAGGAACCCAGGGGAATGAATGTGCTATTATCATTTAGTTGGTGATTTTCAGGGCTGCAATCTCTTGAAGGAATTAATGTGGTTATGTAAATAAATGAAGTAATGAGAATATGAAACTTGAGAAAGCAGAGAGGAGCTGTGGAAAAGGAGTGGCAGTGTCTTGGCCCCAGGCATTTATTGCTATTTCATGCTAAAGACTAAATGTTCCCACAGTTTCTGATTTTTCCAAGACTGGGAAATTGTTTCTCAGAATTATGTGTAAGTGGGCCGGGGACTTAGGTCAGCAGCATAAGTGCCTGCTTGGCAAGCATGAGGTTGTGAGTTTGAGTTTGATTCCTGGTACCAAAAAAAAAAAAAAAAAAAGAAGAATTATGTATAAGTTATAGTAAATGTTTCAGTTGCCCAAGAGTTGCCAGTTTGTAACTTCTGAATTTTATGGTATTTACTTATTCATTTTTTTAGCAGCAGGCAATGTTCTACCACTGAACTATACTCCCAATCCCCAGGGGAATTATTTTCTTGATCCTTTGCAGAAACCCTGCTTTCATACTGGGATACTGGTTGATAGATAATTCTCATAACTGATAATTTTTCCTTCCTCAGGATAGTGAATGGATGTACTTCCAGCACAGGAAACATTCCGTGATGCTCGAGTGGCTAGGTCTAGTTGTTGGTTCTTTCACTCCGAATGTTGCCCTAGCAGGAACTGAGAATACAGGTAAGAAGTTCATGTCTGCCTATAATCACATCTTAAATTGGAATATAGTACAGACCAGAACAGCAGGATTTAAATGTAATCCCCAAAATAAACATAGAGCTGTGAGTCAACCAGTGAAAGATAAATAGCTTAATGGATAAATAGGTAAAAGACTTTAAGCAGATCCATTATAAAGTAGGAAATCATGTTGGTTGATAGACATGAAAAGTGCTTGTTAGAAGTTTTGTTTTGTTTTGTTTTGTTTGTTAGACGTTAAAGGAGTTAAAACCACAGTGAGATAACTATTACCCCCAGATTGGCAAAAATTTAAGTTTCATGTGGCTCCTCAATGAGAATGTGAAACATTGGAACTCTGGTATACTGCTAGTGGGTCCAAAAATTGACACTACCACTTTTTGACAGCAAGAAAATAACTCAGATGTTCAACATTTGTACAATGGATAAAGCCATCACAAGTTACTCAGATAATGAAATACTGTGCAACAGTGAAAAGAAATAAATCACAGTGTATACAGCATCGATACATCTCAAAAATATGCTGAATGGAAAAGGCAAGTTACAGAAAAAGACATAAGCCGGCCTGAGCTACACAGTGCGACCCTGCCTCAAAAAACCAGGGCCGGGAGTTTGGCTCAGCGGCTTACGCGCCTGTCAGGCAGGCGCGAGGTTATGAGCTCGATCTCCGGTGCCACGAAAAAAAAAAAGAAAAGAAAAAAAAAAAGAAAAACATAAAATAAAGAATGTGGCATTTAGAAAATAATATAGCATATGAATAATAAAGTTTTAGGGTTTTTTTTGTTTTGTTTTGTTTTTTGTCTTTTGTTTTTTTGAGACAAGGTCTTACCGTATAATTCAGACTGGCCTTGAGTTCACTAGGTAACCCAGGCTGGCCTTGAATCCCCAGTGATCCTCCTGCCTCAGCCTTCCAAGTGCTGGAATTACAGGCATGCACCACCATGCGCAGCTGTTTTTTTTAAAAAACAACAATAGCTATGTAGGTTTTCAAAACAAGATGATAGGAATTTAACAATCGTTGTTATACTGCATATTGTTATCTGCAAAATATTTGCTCAGGTTACCAGATACAGGAATAAAACAAAACAGTAAAACAGAACAAAACTTTGGATTTCAAAAACAAAGCAGAAGGAAATTCCCCACAGTTGCCACAGTGCATGCTGTCATCCTCCAAATAGATGCCAGACCACTGGTCCCAAGCCTACAAAGTCAATCAAACAACATAAGCATCAGGCTACTCCTTTCACCTCAGTTGCTGTCATCTCACCTTGAATCCTCCAAATTAGCCAGTTGTCACCTGGTGGGATGTGCAGATATGTTCTGGTTTCCCAGCCTGCACACCAGCTGCCTTGCAAGAAGGTGTGGTTTGTCTTCTTGCTGAAGCGCTTCACAATCCCCAAGGTGAAGCCTGGGTCACAGGAAGGCATGGTTCCTCTCTGATCTCTTTTTTTTTTTTTTTTTTTTTTTTTTTTTTGAGACAGGGTCTCTCACTGTGTAGTTTAGGCTGGCCTCAAACTCGCAGTGGTCCTTCTGCCTCAGCCTCCCAATTGCTGGGATTACAGGCACCTGCCACTATGTCTCTTTTTTTTCTTAAAGGAGCGAATATGTAAAAATTTAGATTCAAAGGGCCTACAGGGACCTTCCAATATTTGATTGTTTCCTGCTTAAACTGAGTGGAAGTTGCCTTCATTTTTATACACTTTTATTATCCTTTAAGTTGCAGACTTACATTTTTATTTACCTTCTTTCTTGTATTTGATACAAATGAACCATGTCTTAAAAAGACATATTTAGGACCGGGGATATGGCTCAGTGGCACAGTGCCTACCTGACAAGCACAAGGTTGTGAGTTCGATTCTCGTACAAAAAAAGGCATATTTATAGCCAGTGATTTGGGCTACATAGCAAGACTTTGCCTCAGACAACCAAAAAAGCATACATATATTTGCAAGGCATGCTAGACACCTGTAATCCCAGCTACTTGAGGCTAAAGCAGGAGGATTACAAGTTTGAGTCTTGCCTGGGCAATTATTAAGTCCCAATCTCAAAAAGATAAAAATGGTATATAGCTCAGTGGTAAAGTATGGTCAGCATGAACAAAGGCCTGGGTGTGTGTGTGTGTGTGTGTATGTCTACACATATGATCTTTAGGATGTAAAATGTAACCAAAAATATATATAAAGAAATCTAAGTCTCACTGCGCTGTCATCCCTCCCAGTTTCCTTTTCTAGAGGTTACACTTAAGCCCCTTGAGAATGTCTTCTTGCTTTTGAGTTTTTATAGATATCTTCTTGCATCCATCCCTTGGCTTAGAGTCTCCATCCCTGTGATACCTGCTTTTCTGTCTTAGCCCAGGCAGAAGGGGAAGAAGAAGAAGAAGGAGAGGAGGAGGGCTCACTGATTGAGATTGCAGAGGAGGCCGACTTGATTCAGGCAGACAGGGTCATTGAGGAGGAGGAGGTGGTGAGGCCCCGGCGACGGAAGAAGGAAGAGAATGGAGCAGACCAGGAATTGGCTAAACTGCTTTTGGCCATGAGGCTTGACCACTATGGCCCTGGGACCACAACGGGACAAGAACAAGCTACAGGAGAGTGGGAGGTAAGGTCCCTTCCTTTTCTGAAAACCTCAACAGAATGGGAAACGAGTTTAGTTATTACTAGCAGGTGGACATGTGTTAAACTCTGCTGCAACTTTTGAGTGTCGCCTGTCTTCACTTATTCTTCTTGTAATCACTTCATTCTCACAGTTAGCTAATGTACCTATTTTGCAACCTAACCAATATATTAATCCAAATTCCAATGATATAAAAATTACAACTCCTGCCAGGCGTGGTGGCACACTCCTGTAATGCCAGCACTTGGCAGGCTGAGGCTGAAGAATCATTTGCAAGTTCAAGACCGTCCTGGGCTACAGAGTGAGCCCAAGGCCAGCCTGAACTGCATAGCAAGACCCTGTCTCGAAAAAGATCAAAAAAAAAAAAAAAAAAAAATTTACAACTCCCCAAAGGTACCTTGACAAGTACCAACTTAGACAAGAAGGAAATAGTGAAACACTTCTCAAAACCTTTTAGAAGAATGAAGCACATATGCATCAGAGCAAACCCAGTCTCAGTGCTTCATGCCTTTAGTGTTACCTTCTCAACCATAAGGTCTGTAAACACTCATTACATCTTTAGAGAAGTAAACAATGAAGCAAGCCCCCCAGGGTGGATAAAGTACTCATCCTTCATTCACCCTGAAATTTGACAATTCTTTCAAAGCCAGAATGTTGTGAATGCCTAGTCATCTCTGTGTAGGCCTTTCCCTCTGCTGGTTTTGGTCAAATCCAGTGGTCCTTGAAATTGACTCTGCGTTACTATTATGAAAGAGGACTGGATGCTCAAAATACCAATTTGTAATTCCCCTGATAATTTAAGGGTCTTTTAGGGCACTTTTGGATGCAGTGTTTGTTTGATTGTTGACTTTGCATCTGATCTTCTAGTTCACCTAAGCATCATAATATGTGGTGGGAAAAATCATGATCCCAATTTTTAGAAGTATAGACTGAGCATCTCTCGGCCTTGTGGCACATGGGAAAGGGATAGTGCTTAATGTGGTGACATCTGTTTCATATGCCATCGTGAAGACCCATGACCTCACTCAGTAACAGAACTGGACAGGGAGCCCATCAAAAGACCTTTTACCTCCAAAACAGTGCCTTTCATCCACTCGTTAAAGGTACTCTAATGGCATGCAGTGTTTTAGCAGGCCCTGAGCCACCCCTTGCTCAGTACCAGCTGTAACGCACTGATAATATGGCATTCAAGAGGAGAGCCCCACTCCCACTGCTTTCATGACTCATACATTTTAAGGAAAAGAAACAAGCTATGGTCAGAAAAAGTTCAGTGGTCAGTAGTGCCAGTACTTTTATAATGTTTTCCATGTGTTTACTCACTCTTTTCACACTGCCAACCTCTGAAGAGGTACTGTTATTTCTCCCAGTTTATAAAAGGAGCAGCTATGACACAAAGAAGTTAAGTAAGTTGCTGTTGAGCCCACAGCCTAATGAGGGATAGCATGGGCTTGGAGCCCAGGTACCTCAGCTCCAAAGACACGCCACAGTAGACTAGCTGTTGAGAGAATGTGAGACACTTGAAGTTCATCAGAGGTATCAGCCCATTTTCTTTCTTTTTTTTTTTTTTTTTGTTGGTACTGGGCATTGAACTCACAATGTCATGGCTGCCAGGGCAGGCGCTTAGGCCACTGAGCTAAATCCCCAACCAACTCGTTTTTTTATGTGTGAGAGGCCTTGATCTTGGGTTTGGAACCAGGGTTGCCTCCGCTCAAATGGTACCCTGTCTGGTATTGATGTCTACAGATCCAGCACACCCAGAAAAAGAAAATGAAGAAGAGAGTGAAGGTTGAACTTCGCAAACTGAACACTATGACTGAAGCTGAAGCCAATGAGATCCAGGATGTCTGGCAGCTGGACATGAATTCTCGATGGCAGCTTTATAGGTACAGTGCTCCCCTCTGCCCAACTCGTCATTTCCTCAGGAGATTCCTTTTCTCTTCTCAGAACTGTCCCAGCCCTATACTTAATGATTGAGTACCACCACTGAGCTGAGGGACGGGGCTGCAGCCATGAAGTGGAATAAATATTTGCTCTGTGTTCATGGCGTTTTATTTATTTATTTATGGATGTTTGTATTTATTTTTGTCATTTTGAGACAGGGTCTCACTATGCAGTTCAGACTGGCCTTGAGCTCATTTTATAGCCCAGAGTGGTCTCAAACTTCCAATGATCCTCCTGTCTCAGCCTGCAGAGTGCTGGGATTACAGGCATGCGCCATTTCATGACATTTAGAGTCTACCAGAAAGACAATTTTTCATATAACTACAAAAAGAAAATATTGTAAGTGGCCAGGCATGATCCCACATACCTGTAATTCTAACACTAAGGAGACTGAAGGCTGAAGCAGTAGGATCTCAAGTTCAAAAACACCCTGGACTGCAGAATGAGACCATCTCAATAAAAAATAAAAGTATAAGTGGCATGAATACTAAGAACAGAGCAGAGGGTACTGAGAATACTAAAAATAGAAGAGTATTCCATGGGATTGGGCTGGTCCAA
The DNA here is from genome assembly GCA_004363535.1 of Dasyprocta punctata. Taxonomy (NCBI): domain Eukaryota; kingdom Metazoa; phylum Chordata; class Mammalia; order Rodentia; family Dasyproctidae; genus Dasyprocta; species Dasyprocta punctata. The sequence continues at coordinate 35,322 of RJWM01007925.1, read as the reverse complement.
GGTATCCAAAAACTGACCTTGGAGGTGAGCTCTGAAAGATGAGTAGGCATAATCAAGGCCATTGGCAAAGGGGGAGAATGCGAGGTTGAGGGGACCAAACAGGTAAACTCCCTAAGATAGGAGGATACATGACTGTTTGAAAAATGGAAAGCACTTGACCAATACAGCTGTGTTACAAAGAGGGCCAGGAGTGGGCAGGGCCTCACACAGTTCATCAAGGAGTGTGAATTTTATCTGAGGGTAGCAGAAAGCCATTTGGAGATTTTATAGCAAAGTAGTGATGTTGGGGCCAAGGATATAGGTCAGTGGCATAAGCGCCTGCCTGGCAAGCGCAAGGTTGTGAGTTCAATCACCGGTACCAAAAATAAAAAAAGTAATGATGTTACCTGTTTTACCTGTAAAATAAGTATCCTGTGAAGAATTAGGAAAGGGGAGGAGGAATGGGGTAGAGAATTTATAAGAAACTCTTCCTGAAACCTTTGACATGTCCTTTATTCTCTTTTTTCTTTATCTGGTTCCCTTGCTTAGCTCTTAATCTCCTTGCACATCTTTTTGTTGGGAATTTTGGACTCTTAGGTTCTGTACATTTAGAATTGTCTGTCTGTCTGCCTACCTGCCTGTCTGTCACCTATAAACTCCTCAAGGGTTTAGGGTTCCCCTCACACAGTAGCAACCTGAAGGAAGATCCTCCATCTTCTCAAAGAGCATGTCTTCCTTCATGGTTCTTCCATTCTCCAGGCTGTGGCTGCAGATGTATCAGGCTGACACTCGCCGGAAGATCCTGAACTATGAACGCCAGTACCGCACATCAGCAGAGAGAATGGCAGAGCTGAGACTACAGGAAGACCTGCACATCCTTAAAGATGCCCAGGTCGTAGGAATGACTACTACTGGTAAGAGAGTATGGGGAACTTTACCTTTTAAGGCCAAATTTATTCTTATTCCCTAAATCCTGTCAAATTATCTGGGACTGGTAAAGAGAGCTTCTTCAGCAGGCTAGAGAAAAAATGTCACGAAGAGCTATTAAAAGATGCCCATATTTTGGGAACTCTTGGTACAGTTTTCCCACTTGCTTCTACTGAATTTGGAACTCCACCAATGACCAATATGGGGAGAGTACCCAGCATTCACTCTCTCATTCAGTGGTCATCACAGCTTTGGATAAGCATGAGGGTTTAGTTGGACCAACTTAGGTTTAAGGAAGATGAAAAAGAAGATTCCTAGGCCCAATGACCCTGTGGATCCTATACTTCAGCTCAGAGCAGCCTCTCTCATCTTTCCTGACTTGAGGTGCTGCTAAATATCGCCAGATCCTGCAGAAGGTAGAGCCTCGGATTGTCATCGTAGAAGAGGCTGCCGAAGTTCTTGAGGCCCATACCATTGCTACACTGAGCAAAGCTTGCCAGCATCTCATTCTGATTGGTGACCATCAGCAGGTACAGCAAGAGCCCTTGCTTTTACGGAGATGGAAGGATTAGGAATCAAAACAGGAAGACCCCGGCTTATTTCAGTAGTACTCATGCTTTTGTGATTCCTCATTTTCCACAATCAGTGTTATCTTTTTCCCGTGCTGAGAATGAAACCCAGGGCCTTACACAAGCTAAGCAACTGCTCAGTTACTAAGCTACATCCCCAGCCCCCATATTCAGTTCAGTGTAGCTTTGAGTTAGCGTCATTCACTTTATCCATTTTCTCTGCTACTCTTTTACTCCACTGTGGGCTTTATAGGGGTTGGTTGTTTGTTTGTTCCTTTTTGGTTTTATGTGGTACACAGTGTTGTACCAAGGGAACACCAAGCTACATCCCCAGCCCTTTTTATTTTAAGATGGGATCTTCCTGTGTTGCAGTGTAGTCTCAAACTTTCAGTGCTTCTGCCTCAGCCTCTGAGTAGCTAGAATTCAGATGTGAACCACCAAGTCTGGCTGCTGTGGTCTTGTCTTTTTTTTTTTCCTCACTTAAAAAAAAAATTAGTATGTATTTGTATTTCTTGTGGGGAGCTGGTACATGTACACAATATATTTTAATTCCTTTTTTAATCCCCTTTCTCATCCCTGCGCCTCCATCCATCTCTTTTAAATGAACTATGACAACAGCACATTCCCCAGTCTTACTGCTTCTATTTTTGCTACCCTCTAAGAATGTGACTCAGACCAGCTTAAAAGCATCCCAGTGGTTTCCCATTGCCCTTAATATTAAAAATCAAGCTTCAAAATAAAAAAAAAGCTTCTTAAATTAAAATGTCTTACAAAACCTAGAAGACCCATTTAAAATTTTTTTTTAACTTTTTCTAAGGCCAGTAAGTTCAGGTTTCAGTCTGTTTCTGCCTTCATCTCATTTTTTATTGTTGCCACCACATGTCCTTCTGCTCCCTCTGGTGGCTTGCTTTCCAAATTACTAAATGCTGGTGCACCATGCTGGTGTCACTGGTCAGAGAGGCCTACGAAAAATATTCCCATCCTTGAGCACTTTGTCACATCATCCTTGGTTCTTGTCTCCACAGCCCTTGTCACTGTTAATCCATAACCTGTCAACACCTAGTATAGTGCCAGGTCCGTAGAGATACTTGATGAAGCTGGCTGGCTGGTGGGGTTGCTGGATAGCTGGGTGGGTGGGTGTTAAAATGTTTTCAATAGCGAATTCTTAATCATGTTTTTCTTTTCAGCTGCGCCCCAGTGCTAATGTGTATGATCTGGCCAAGAACTTCAACCTTGAGGTGTCCCTTTTCGAAAGACTAGTGAAAGTAAACATTCCCTTTGTACGTCTGAATTACCAGGTGAGAAGTTGAGCCTCTGTTATACTGTGGAAAAGACTTTGGGGAGCCGGCCAACAAGAAAGATCTCATAAAAATAGATTTGGTTTAGTAATGAAAAGACTCTCAAACTTGTTTTGTTTTCTGTTTTAAAACACGAGATCAAGGGCTGGGAGTTTGGTTCAGTGGCTTTAAGCACCTGTCTGGCAGGCGCGAGGTTGTGAGTTCGATCCCCAGTGCCACAAAAAAAAAAAAAAATACAAAAAAAAATACAAAAAAACCAGGAGATCACACTGTGCTGAGTTTTGTTGGATAAAGGGGCTGTTTATATTATCCTCTTCCTCCCCACTATTTTAGATGTTACTTGTCTTAGATATTTCTACCAGCAATCTAGTCTTTAGAGAAATTTTTCCTTTTTCCTCTGTCCAGGTTTCTAATGACATACATGTCTTTTTCAGCATCGCATGCGCCCTGAAATTGCTCGCCTTTTGACTCCTCACATTTATCAGGATCTAGAGAATCATCCTTCAGTTCTCAAGTATGAGAATATTAAGGTGAGAATATTAAGATATGTGATCTTTGATGGTATCACCAACCGAGGAGGTTATCTTTTCCTCAGCATGAAAAAAGCTTTCATGTCAAAAAAGAAAGAAGTGTGACAAAACCAGCTTTTAAAACAAAGCAGAACAAAACAAAAGCTTGGTTTAGGAAGGAAGAAGAGTAAGGTAATTGAGAATACAGACCTGAGTTTTTGAATCCTAGCTCTGCCACTTAATAGTTGTGTAACCTTGAGCAAGTTGCTATTCTGAGCATCAGGCTCTTCTGTACAGTGAGAGTAATGGCTCCTGCCTCTTCTTTTTGCTGTACAGGAGATAATCTAATCTGTAAAGTAGTCACCACAGTGGAGTACCCAGTAAATATCATCATCAGAGCAGCTGCTTGTTCTCTTGGTTAAAGCAGTTGAGTTGTGGATAGCTGTTTTAAACATCAATACCAAATGAGTATTTTGAAAACTAAAGTAGACACATATTGTGTCCAGCTCATGATTTGCTATGACCTCAAAACTAAGTATAAAGTAACTAACTTCACAATTAAACATTGTGTACAAAATTGTTACACAGTTCTCTGGGGCAAGGTCAATAGCCAGAGCATGTGAAGATAGGGAGCAAAACCAAGTGCCAGGAGTGACCCTTCTAATATATCACTTTTCCTTTTCAGGGAGTCTCTTCCAACCTTTTCTTTATAGAACATAACTTTCCTGAACAGGAGATCCAAGAAGGCAAAAGCCATCAGAACCAGCATGAGGCTCATTTTGTGGTAGAACTATGCAAGTACTTCCTGTGCCAGGAGTATCTGCCCTCCCAGATCACCATCCTCACCACCTACACTGGACAGCTCTTCTGCCTACGGAAACTCATGCCAGCCAAGACGTTTGCTGGTGTCAAGGTCCATGTTGTGGACAAATACCAAGGGGAAGAGAATGACATCATCCTCCTTTCACTTGTGCGGAGCAACCAGGAAGGCAAGGTGGGTTTTCTTCAGATAGCCAACCGTATCTGTGTGGCCTTGTCCCGAGCCAAGAACGGCATGTATTGCATTGGAAACATGCAGATGTTGGCCAAGGTACCCTTGTGGAGCAAGATCATCCATACCCTTCGAGAGAACAATCAGATAGGCCCGACCCTGAAGCTCTGCTGCCAGAACCACCCTGAAACACACACCTTAGTATCCAAAGCTTCAGACTTCCAAAAAGTGCCCGAAGGAGGCTGCAGCCTGCCCTGTGAATTCCGCCTGGGCTGTGGGCATGTCTGCACCCGTGCATGCCACCCCTACGATTCCTCACATAAGGAGTTCCAGTGCATGAAGCCATGTCAGAAGGTCATCTGCCCAGATGGACACCGGTGCCCCCTTGTTTGCTTCCAGGAGTGTGAACCCTGTCAAGTGAAGGTACTCAAAACCATTCCTCAGTGTGGCCACAAGCAGATGGTTCCTTGTTCAATGCCCGAGTCAGATTTCTGCTGTCAGGAGCCTTGTCCCAAGGTCCTGAAATGTGGCCACAGATGCAGCCACCCATGTGGTGAAAGCTGTGTGCAGTTGTGTCCAGAAAAGGTCACTGTAAAACTCAAGTGTGGGCACAACCAACAGGTGAAGTGCGGTAATGTTGAAGACCTCAAGTATGATATGCCAGTCGAATGTACTACCAAATGTGGTACCATCTTGGACTGTGGGCATCTATGCCCCGGCTCCTGCCATAGCTGCTTTGAAGGGCGCTTCCACGTGCGCTGTCAGCAGCCCTGCAAACGCTTGCTCATCTGCTCACACAAGTGCCAGGAGCCATGCATCGGCGAATGCCCACCTTGCCAGCGAACATGTCAGAACCGTTGTGTCCACAGCCAGTGCAAGAAGAAGTGTGGGGAACTATGCAGCCCCTGCGTGGAACCCTGTGTCTGGCGTTGCCAGCACTACCAGTGCACTAAGCTCTGCTCAGAGCCCTGCAACCGACCCCCATGCTATGTGCCTTGTACTAAGCTGCTGGTTTGTGGCCACCCCTGCATTGGTTTGTGTGGGGAGCCATGCCCCAAAAAGTGCCGTGTTTGCCACCAGGATGAGGTCACCCAAATCTTCTTTGGCTTTGAGGATGAGCATGATGCCCGATTTGTGCAGCTAGAAGACTGTAGCCACTTCTTTGAGGTACAAGCCCTAGACCGCTACATGAATGAACAGAAAGATGATGAAATCGCCATCAGGTTGAAGGTCTGCCCTATCTGCCAGGTACCCATCCGCAAAAATCTGAGATATGGAACCAGCATCAAACAGCGGCTAGAAGAGATTGAAATTGTCAAGGAAAAGATCCAGGGCTCAGCAGGGGAAATTGCAGTCAGCCAGGAACGACTTAAGGTTCTGCTGGAGAGTAAGAGCCTCCTCCACCAGCTGCTTCCTGAAGACTCTATAATGCTGAAGGAAAAACTGGCACAGGAAAATCTGTCAGTGAAGGAGCTAGGCCTTGTTGAAAATTACATCAGCTTCTATGACCACTTGGCCAATCTGCAAAATTCCTTGAAAAAGGTGCATGTCTTAGAACAAAATAGAGTCAGGACTCGACTAGACCAGGTCCATGACTGGCTGGCCAAGAAACGCTTGAGCTTTACCAGCCAGGAACTAAGTGACCTTCAGAGTGAAATTCAGAGGCTTATGTACCTGGTAAACCTCCTGACCCGCTGCAAGATGGCAGAGGGGAGGCTGAAAGGTAGCGTAGCAGAAGAGGTCTCCAGGATTCGGAACATCCTTGAGAGAACATGTAAGTTCACCCAGGAGGATGAACAGCTTGTGCAGAAAAAGATGGACGCTCTGAAAGCCACCCTTCCCTGTTCTGGCCTGGGCATCTCAGAGGAAGAGCGAGTACAGATTGTCAAGGCCATGGGTTTTCCTCGTGGCCACTGGTTCAAGTGCCCCAATGGTCACATCTACGTGATTAGTGAATGCGGGGGAGCCATGCAGAGGGGCACCTGTCCTGAGTGTCAGGAGGTAATTGGTGGCGAGCATCATACTCTTGAAAGGAGCAACCAGCTGGCTTCTGAGATGGACGGAGCCCAGCATCCTGCCTGGTCTGACACAGCCAACAACATGATGAACTTTGAGGAGATCCGAAGGATGATGTAAGAGATGGCACACGGCTGCCTTTTACCCCAGCCACCAGCTGGGCTTGGCTCCCTTAGGAAGGAACCTTCTTTTTTTATTACTATCCTATAGTCTTACCATCTATTTAAGAATCCACTTTTAGGGCTTACCCACATTTGATTTTAGATTTACCCCTGCGCTAGAGTAAGCACTTTACCTCCAGAACTGCAATCAGAATTAACAGATCTCATTTCTTTTCCTTTTCTGCAAGTTAGGGGACAGACTCCCTGGAGTGTATCCAGGCCGTCTACCTAGGGCTACACAGTGTTAGTAACTCAAGGTCCTGACATGGTCAGGTGTTTCTTCTGCAGTGTTTCCAAGGCTGAAATTATGAATCAGTGAGGCTAACTCGTAACTTCTAGGTCCTAATTTGCAGGCTAATTTTCTGATAAAAAGAGGCCCAGAGTTCATGAACTGCTTATCCCTTCAAGGAGCACAAGAATTCCTGCTGCCCTGCCCCTCAGGCACCCATCCTCCAGGAGATGGAGGCATATGAGACAAAGACTTTGCCACTCACCCTCACCCAGCTTCATAGTCACTGAGAATTGGAAAGTATCCTCCCACCATAAGGGGCTTATGCAGTAGGCCTAGGTTAAGGAATGACCGCATAGCCTTTCTGTGACTTACACTTGGACAGGATTTCTTTCCTTGCCCTAGGAGAGGTTGGGTAGCAGGGCTGGTTCCCTTGGCCTTGAATGGAGTTAAGTGCCCATTCACTGCCAGCAGCACCTCTCCCAAGTGTGAGCTTTCATCCCAGCATCCTCACAGCTTTTGTTTGCCTAGGCAGGGTTAGCATGCCAGTAGCTTCTGCAGGCCTCAGCCCCAGGTCAGAAGCCAGCCCTAGGCCTACACCTTGCATCCGCATTCCTTCTGTCCAGTGTCCCTTAGAACAGACACTTAGGCATCTCAGGTCCTTTCTAATGCTGGTCCTTTCTATGTAAGCATTTCCTTTTTTGTCTTTACTATGCACTTTAGCCTATAAAGCCAGTTAATAAAAACAATGATTGAGAAAATCAGTGGTGCATGTCTGTTTTATAAGTGGCCTGAGACAACTAAGAGACAGGATGGGTGCTGCCTGCAGTGCTTTTATGGCTTTCGGTTCTTTTATTATTCTTTCTATTCGTGGTGAAAATATTTTCTCCTCCAGAGGTAACCCTATTTGTTTCATGAATCCTCCCAGAGATAATCTATACATAAGTAATTTTTTCCCTTTTTTAAAAGGGTTCTGCACTTTTTAAGTGGACAGGAACTTGCTGTGTAGTTCAAGATGGCCTCAAATTCAGCAGTCTTCTGCCTCAACCTCCCCGGTGCTGGGATTACAACCATGTACCACCATGCCTGCCTGCCTGCATGTGGCTTTTTTAGCACAATGATCTCCTATAAAGCACATAGAGATACGAGTGTGAATCATTGCTTCATGAGTATGTCATTGCCTTTTGAATTGGACCCTTCGTTGACTGCTAGGAGGATTTTTTTTTGGCTTTCTGAGACAGGGTCTTGTAATGCAGTCCAGGATGGCCTCAAACTCGCAGCAATTCTCCTGCCTCAGCCCCCAGGTGCTGGGATTACAGATGTGTACCATCACATCCAGTTAATATAATTTTTAAGATGGGGGCGCTAATACATTCCCTAAAAGTATACAGCACATGAACCAGTTATCCTGAAGGATGCCCCACAGCTTTCTAGTTCTTAAACAGGCCTGTGATTCAAAAAATGATGACAACCATCCTGTAGTGTTAAAGCTGGTTTCTACAAGGAGCTAATTTATGGGGTCAGAGTTCTTTCTGCCCCTTTTCAGCTTCCATCTCTCCAGCAGAGCAGCACTCACAGCAAGTGGTAAGAGTTAGAGTGCGGGTTTGGGTACACTGATTTGAAAAACCTGATTACCAGCTGTGCAACCCTGGGAAATCAAGTCTTTCCAAGCTTCTGTTTCTTCATTGGCAACATGAGAATAACAGTGCCTGTCTAAAAGTCATGCAGTGAATGGAATCAGAGGCACAGCATGTGGCTGCTGCTCAGTTAAGTGATACCTTTAGTTCTGGACTATCAATAGAAGAGCATTTCCCTAGCAGAAATCTCCTCATTCCACACCCAATCCCTGTATGAGCACAAATTATGCATCCCAAGTGTTCATGACAGAGCCGGGACAGACTCTGCCACTAACGCAAGAAACACTGCCCTGACTTACTCCCCTCACCCAGCTAGATTCCTCTGGTTTGGTCTATCTGTTTTATGAAGGCTAACCCAGACAGGAGTCCTGGCTAATGATGCCTAGGAAACAGCTGTAACACCACCTCCCCAACTTTGTAATTTTTTAATGCACAAATAAAAGACTTTTAAAACAAAAAAAAAATTTTTTGTAACAAATGAAAATATAAACCAAACCAGGATGGCTTCCCACAGGGAAGGGATTTAAGACTCTCATGAACTTCTTCAGGCCATCACAGTTATTTCCTCCTCTTATATCTGTTAAAAAAAAAAAAAAAAAATCAGGAGAGTAAGACAACAAAGAGGAAGAAGCAGCTCCTTTTGTATGAAAGAGTTCTTCTCCAACCCCAGTCACAACCTCTGGCCCTCCCAAACTATACATCACCTGGACTTGGATTTGAAGTTTCCTCCTTTTCTCTGGTGGGCCAAACCCAACTGTTTCCGTTCTTCAAAGGAAGGGCTGAGAGAGAAGAGGAGTTACTGAAACAGGCCCGCTGTTGAACACACGAGTGATGTGTCCCCCACGCCCCAAGCCCCAGCTCCACAAGAGCAATACCACTGCATTCATGGCATTCAGGGACTGGGTTCTAAGTCACGTTTCTACCTGACAACGTGCATTTTTGGAAATCAGGCTCCAACTTTTTTTTTTTTTTTTTGCGGCACCGGGAATTGAACTCACAACTTTGCGCCTGTCAGACGGGCGCTTAAGCCACTGAGCCAAACTCCCAGCCCTGGTTTTTTGAGGCAGGGTTGCACTGTGTAGCTCAGGCCAGCCTTGCGCTCGCGTTGTAGCCCAAGCCGGCCTCGAACTCACAACGCTCCTCCTACCTCAGCCTCCCGAGTGCTGGGATTAAAGGCATGTGCCACCACGCCCGGCAGGCTCCAACTTTAAAACAAACTTGGAGGAAACCCTTCCTTCACCTGTAAGATTATGTGGAAGGCATTGTGTGTGTCCCCATCTTGGCCCTAGGATAGCAGAATGTGGCAGGGCAACATATTCTCAAGGGCAAGCTAGGATTCTTCCGGGGATTTTTAGGTCTGATCCTGAGAGGTAAAGAGTTGTTACTCCTCTCCTGAGAGAAAGCGGTATTTCTGAAACTTAAAAATGTGCCATCTCATCTCCAAGGGAGGAGGGCTGTAAAACTGCAGAGCCACCAGTAGTGCCTTAACCCCTTCCCCTCCTGTTTTCACACTGGAATCCACAGATGACCGTTGGCAAGTATGGGGAACGGACAGGCATCCCTGAGCTTATATATTATAAAGCGTAAGTATTTGAGAATTGGGAATAGAGAAGGAAGTAAAAGATTTATAGTTTCCATAGAAGTATCAGGCTCCATGACCACTTAAAACCCTACCCAGCTTGCCAGGTATATAGCTCAGTGGCACAGTGCTTGCCTGGCAAGCATGAGGTCCTAAGTTCAACTCCCATTACCCACACACACACACAAAAAAAAAAACGTGTCACTAGCTTCCTCTGAAGAAAACATTTAAGGTTGACATATGGTTTACAGGGGGCTTACTGTGGCATACCCAGCTCGATACTGTTTCAGGGCCTTCTTGCTTGTGTTGGTGAGTTCTTCATCAAATACAGATTTCTTCTTTTGATTTTGCTTCTTGGCTGTGAACAAAGACTAGTATGATCCTCTTTGGCCCAAGCTTCTAAACCAGTTAAAGCTTTAGGTAATTCCAAGTTAAGTGGATACTTTGACACCCAAAAACCGTTCACTTCATTCTACCCTCACAGGCTCCTCTAAGTCATAGCCAGAGTCAAAAAGGTCAGGCTTCAAAGCTAGCTCTTCTCATCAATGACAGGGTTATGCCACTCCTTAAAGCTAATAAAGGGACAGTTGTTTACACTGATATATGCCAATTACTCAAAAAATGTGGGCTACTGTTATCGTTCAGACTTCCTCCCCTGATTATAAGGCTGGCTTCAGATAGGGCTCCCCGACCACCTACCGGGCCCTTTTGCTGGTTCCTCCTCAGGCATTGCCCTGGCCCGCTTTGCTCTGCGATTCCTCTTGGCCAGCCGCTCAGCAAACATCTGTGCCTTGAGAATTTCAAACTGGGACCTTTCCTCTGCCTGGGGAAAAAGGTGAGGGGTGACAAGATGGCTGTGACCCACCCACTCAATGTGATCAAACTCCAAAGTGGGGGCCACTCACTGTCATCTCCCCCTTTTTCTTGACATCCTTCATAAACTTCTTCCTTTTCTTTTTTCCTCTTAAGGCCAAGTCAAACTCCTGCAGAGCCTTAGCAACTGGGATGAGAAGACAGGGTGAGATTTCAGGAACCACTTTAAATCTTTTTTTAAATTTACAACCAGCAAGACTATTTTAAACTGGTACGTAACAACCTAAAATGAAAAATAGCAATCCCTCTGCTAGTGATTACCTTCCTCTCACTAAGTAACAGCTTGTTGAACTGTTGCTCCATTAATCCATTTAAGGAACTCATTATCTACTGACATCCTGATACAGAGTATGAAGATATGACTTATGATAGTCTACTCCTACCAACAAAGTTACAACTGTAGTTTTGACATGAAAATGTAGCATACATACGCCATTATTTCTTGTCCCATCAAATAAAGGCAGTATATCCTGAAATTGCTGGCCTAACATACACAAAAAGTGATTTTGCAATCTCTACAAAATTAGTAATACACATACGCTCTGACCTACAAATCTACTTTTAGGAACTTATCCTTGCTTAACTGAAAAAAGGCACATGCTTCAAGGCTCACTTTGTGGCATGCTTCTGGGCTTCATTATAGATGAATAATATTCAAATGAGCATGTGTGAGACATATATGTCACTTTGTTTACCCCTCAACTTTTGATACACCTCTCTATTTCCACCTCTTGGCCCCTATGACTAGTGCTTCAAAGAACACTGGCATACCAGTGACCACATAAAAGCTCCTATTCTCCGTTTTAATGGGCACACACCTAATTGCTGAGTCCTATGGTAATGTTAGGTTTAGCTTTCTGAGGAGTCTCCCTGACTTACTTTTTTCCTTCTTCCTCTCCTCTTTGGTCTGGAACCAGCTCCTTTCAGGTTCTTTGTCTGGTGCCTCCTTCCCTTTCTCCAAGAGCCGCTGGGCTGTGTTGATCTGTGGGGACAGTAAAAGGACACGTGCCATGAAGGCTGCATCTGCTAATCCACAACATGGCAACTCAGACAGCCACTGGCTGCAAACGCTGAAGGCTCTGATGGTTCGTCAGCCTTTCAAAGATGGGACCGCAGGGACTCCTGTGGCTAGGTGACAGGCAGCCACAAGGCCCTCTTCAGAGCCTCACCTGGGCTTCCGAATGCTGCATCTCTCTTTCCTCCGCCTCCAGCTGCAGCACTGCATACACATCTTTCTCCATCTTCTCAATCTTGTCCCGGAATTTGAGGATAACATCTAAGAGATGAGAATAAAAAGGACATTAATAAGGGAAAATAAGATGTGGCTAATGAAAATAATGTAAATATTTATTTACTGACATAGAAAAGTGTGTTTTGTTTTGTTTTGTTTTGTTTTTTGCAGCACCAGGGATTGACCTCACAACCTTGCGCCTGCCAGACAGGTGCTTAAGCCACTGAGCCAAATTCCTGGCCCTAGTTTTTTTGAGGCAGAGTTGCACTTTGTAGCTCAGGTCGGCCTTGTGCTCACGTTGTAGCCCAAGCCGGCCTCGAACTCACAACGCTCCTCCTACCTCAGTCTCCCAAGTGCTGGGATTAAAGGCTCGCGCCACCATGCCCGGCTAAAAGTGTGGTTCTTAATGTTTGACTTCTCAGCCTAACATCTCCTACTAAGAGCTAGAACGGTGCCTATAATTTCAGCTTCTAGGGAGGCTGAAGCAGGAAGATAACTTGAGCCCAGGAGTCCTGAGTCAGCCTGGGCAACATAACTCCCTCCCCCAACCAAAAACAACAACCACAACCCACCTCACCTGTCCCTACTTCCCCAGAAGACTTCTTGTTGCTCTTATTTCCAATCCTGAACTCCTAAGAGTATCCCTGACTACCTCTCTAGATTTCTCGGTTCCCTAGCTCACCTTGTCCTGGGTCCCTAACATTCTTTCTCTTTTATTCACATACAAGTTCATTCTCACTGCAGAGCCTTTGCCTGTGCTCTCTTGCTGAGCACACTGACTGCTCAGGGCCAGCCTCATCCTTATCATCCAGTACCCAGCTGCATGCCAGCTGCTCAGAGGCCTTTCCTGAACAGTTTTTTTAAGCAGGCCCTCCTCATTCCTCCAGTTGTCGTTCTCAATTGCATAGATCATTAGCTTACTTACCATCTCTCTCCCTCACAGAACGTCAGCTGCTCTGCTCCCTGCTTTAACCCCATCTCCTGGACAACACTGAAACAGGGTCTGCAACTACTCACTGATGGGCAGAATGCAATAAAAACAAGACAAAAAGACACCTATGAGCCAGGTGTGGTGGCACACACCTGTAATCCTAGCACTCTGGAGGCTGTGGCAGGAGGATTGCCCAGGTTCAAGGCCATCCTGGGCTACACAGCGAGTTCAAGGGCAGCATGAACTACATAGCAAGACCCTGTCTCAAAATGTCTGAAAGGATACATACCAACTGCTAACATAGGTGAGCTCTTTGATACAGAATTATATTTTATTATTTTTCATATATATTAATATATAATGAACATATTGGTTTTGTAACATTAAAAAAAGGAGCCAGGCGAGGTAGTGTACACCTGTAATCACAGTATTCAAGAAAGCTGAGACAGGGAGGACTCTTAAGTTTGAGTCCAGCCTGAGCAATTTGGCAACTTAGTGAGACTCTGACTCAAAATTTAAAAATTTTAAAAAATGGGCTGGGGATATAGCTCAGTGCGATAATGCCCCTGGATTCAATCCTCAGTATCAAACATACACACACACACAAACAAGGTAATTTAAAAGACATTTGTGTTTGACCTGACCCCTATAGAGCAAAGGGACAAAAAGGATGAAAGCCACTAAAAAATTATGGGTACTATTTCCTATCTACTGTCTTCCACACGAACACAAAGAGGAAGGTTAGTGGGAACTCTGCCCCCGCAAGAGACCTTTGCACCTCAATTTCCTCTAGGAAAGCACCTGCGAGGCAAGCTCTTCGTTTAAATTTCTATCATCAATCCCTTTCATACATGGAAGCCCACAGAAACGAAGCAAGACCTACCCAGGAGACACGGCAGGGAGACAGCAAAGCCGGGACTCAAGCTGGTCCTGACTGCAAAGCGCTGCTCTCAGCTGTCATCCTAAGCCCCTCCCCAACAGACACCTTGAGCTAATGATAGCTGTGCCTCCCCACCTTGGGGAAGAATCCGGGCCTTCACAGGGGCTTTAGCAGCCTTCACGATCTCCTTGAGCATCTTTCTTTCCTCTTCTCCTACCAGAGACACAGAGCGCCCAGCCCTGCCAGCACGTGCAGTTCGCCCCACTCGGTGCACGTAGTGCTTGATTGTGTTAGGCATGGTGAAGTTGATTACCTGGAGGGTCAGAATCAAGCATCAGTCAGATGGGGGAAAAGGGTGTTGGGAGGAGGCAAAAAGATGCCATCAAGTACAAGGAAGCTAGGACTTGCTCACCGTTTTGACCCCTTCAATGTCAAGTCCACGGGCTGCCACATCTGTGGCCACAAGGATATCAATCTGTTCATCCTTAAAGCGCCTAGAAATGAATAGCCACAGAGATATTTATTCAGATACCCTATCTCAACAATGCTCCCCCGGAGCCTGAGCTATCAGAGAACAGAACGGGACATTAAAGTGACTACAAATCCTCTGAGTCAAGGAGCAGGGTATAGACCATCACAGTGGGGACAGTCTAAATGGGAGCCCATCCAACACTTACTCACCCTTACCCCATTTTGTAGGGGAAAGATAGTTCTGTATGTACTATCTCAAGGAGTAAATCTTATAAACTCAGACTCAAATGAGCTAGACTTCAGAACAGAACACAGGCAAATGTCTCAGTGTTCAAGTGTGCCTTGTTTTAACAAACACCTCTGAGCACCTCTGATGAACAGGGATGCAGGAGGGTTCTGTGAGAATTAAACAAAAAATCACATAGAAATTATGGTGGTTGAGCCGGGCGTGGTGGCGCACGCCTTTAATCCCAGCACTTGGGAGGCTGAGGTAGGCGGAGCGTTGTGAGTTCGAAGCCGGCTTGGGCTACAACGCGGCGCAAGGCCGACCTGAGCTACATAGTGCGACCCTGCCTCAAAAAAACCAGGGCCGGGAGTTTGGCTCAGTGGCTTAAGCGCCTGCCCTGGCAGGCGCAAGGCTGTGAGTTCAATCCCCGGTGCCGCAAAAAAAAAAAAAAAAAAAAGACAAAGGCAGAGTTCTAAATGCATCAGGCACTGTGCTTAGATTTAAAAAATAAAAAAATAAAGATTTCTTTTTAAATGAGGTCTTGCTATGTTTCTCAGGATGCCCTCAAACTCCTGGGCCCAAGGGAACCTCCTGCCCTACACTACTAAGTAGCTGAGACTAGAGACACTTAGCCACCACCCCAGCTTAGAGAAGAATTTTAAAGCATGGCATCCTGCTGTCTACTACTGCTCTAAGATAACCTACTAGGTCCCACGTTCTTGTCAAATGAGGATACCCGCTCTGACATGCCCAAGGAGGGTTGGGGAGTATCATCCCTCATCCAGAATGTTACCGGAGGGCCTCCAGCCGCTGGGTCTGTGACAGGTTGCCATGGAGCTCACCCACCTGCAGCCCCAGGAGCCCCAGGAGGATGTGCATGCGGTGGGCCTGCTTCTTGGTCTGAGTGAACAGCATCACGTGGTCGGTGAAGGTTCTCGTTAACAGGGCTAGCAGGGAAAAAGAGGGAGCCAGCAGCTGCTTTTACGTTCCTACGCAACACACAACCCCTCCTCACCTGACGGGCAGCTGCTGAGCCTGGCACTGGGACACACAGGCCCAGACCCTGCCCCATGGGGAGTGATAAATGTCACAGAGTAAAGAACAAGCATGGTGGGATGAGAAGACTTGAGCAGACAAATGTGGCAGGAGCCACCAACGAGCCTCCCCAGATGGGGACTGCATGCTGGCAGGTCCTGGAGGGTCCTGAAGCACACTCTAAGAGCCTGGATTTCTGTGCAGGAGCAGTGGACACCACCAAAGGTTGTTAAATAATAAAGTAGCAAGAGCAAATGTTTTGTGAAGATCTGATGTGCGATGTGAAGGATGAAGCACAAAGGGCTCAGTGAAACCAGAAAAAGCAAATAAGAAGCTGCTGCATGGGCTGGGGATTTAGCTCAGTGGTCTAAGTGCCACTGACTGTGAGTTTGATCCCCAGTACAAGAAAGGAAGAAAGCAAGAAAGGAAGAAAGAAAAAAAGAAGGAAGGAAGGAAGGAAAGAAGAAAGGAAGGAAAGAAAGAAAAAGAAAGAAAGAAAGAGCCGGGCGTGGTGGCGCACGCCTTTAAACCCAGCACTCTGGAGGCTGAGGTAGGAGGAGCGTTCTGAGTTCGAGGCCGGCTTGGGCTACAACGTGAGTGCAAGGCCGGCCTGAGCTACACAGTGCGACCCTGCCTCAAAAAACCAGGGCCAGGAGTTTGGCTCAGTGACTTAAGCGCCTGTCTGACAGGCACGAGGTTGTGAGTTCAATCCCCGGTGTCACAAAAAAGAAAGAAAGAAAGACGCTGCTGCAGTAATCCAGGCACTGGGCAGCAGCGTCTGCACTGAAGCGCCAGAGCAGCGGGATTCAGAAGGACATAAAGACACTGGATGGCAGGAGGGAGGCAAGGTGATAAGAGCAAGGACTCACGGAGAAAATGCTGGAGTGAATGAACAGCAGTGTGACGCACTGAGCAAGAGAAGACAGATGGAGGGAAGTGGGCAGAAACCATTTGCTTCAGGCTATAAACCCCCCCACGCCACTCCTGCGCTGGATTCACCTGCAACAATAGCTTCCCGGTCCCCTTCCCGGTTTGGCCGGATCCGTATGAACTCCTGACGCAAGAACGGAGCCACGTCTGTGTTGCTATTCACAAATATCCGGACAGGATTCTTTAGAGAGACTGAAGCCAGATCTTTCACCTGCCAAGCACAAAGCCAGGGCACTCAGCTCTTCGAGAGGAGGTAAACGGCTCACCCAGGCAACACCCCTCAAACCCAGCTGGGGTCCTCTGTACCACCCACTCTGTGCACACCCACCTCATCTGTCATGGTGGCTGAGAAGAGCATGGTCTGGCGGTGGTGGGAGCACAGTCGGATGATCTCCTTCATCTGCTCCTCAAAGTACTCGTCCAGCATCCTACAGAGGCAGAGGAAAGACATGACAAACTGGGGCGGCGCTCATCAGGGGACAGAGAACACTGCACAGGCCACCATTCTGCTGGCACTAGTTGTATTTTGAGCCCATCTATTTTATTTTATGTAATTGTTATTTTACCCTTTCTCCAAGATCCACCAAGAATTATCATAATGCCACATTAACTTTCTTTTCTTTTTTTTTGTCACAGATATCACATCTTATCCCCAACTACTGTAGCACTAACCTCCTAAGAAAAATTACCTTTTACATAACCACAATGTCATAATTACACCCAAGACACTGAAGTGTTTAACAAATCTAAACTACTGGTTATACTCAAATTGCTTCGACTGTCCTCAGAATCTGATTTTACAGCTGTCTTTTAGAGTCCAAGAACCAAAGTTCCTGTATTGTAAATGGCTATATTTCTTGTCTCTTTAGTCTCCCTTCATCTAGAAAGTTCCCTCAGCCTTGTTCACACTCTGGATTTGTCTAGTTGTCTCCTAGTGACTGGATTCAGAAAAACCACTGTTGGGATGAGGCTCCCGGGCACCCTCATGCCCTTCGCTCTTGCTGAAACAGAAACCTGAAGGAGACAAAGGATGTTAGGAGGTCATTTCAAGCTGGAGAACAGCACTGCAACCTGGGAGAGAGGGGTACACTGACAGGATTCACCAGCAAGGGGAGAAAGGATGACACTAAGCCATTCAGGAACAAGACACGGCCAGCCACACAGGGTCAGAAGCTTGCCTAAGAACCTGCTTAGTTCTAACATGCCTCCATTTGCGAGTCAACCTTCACAAGCTCTGATTTATCTATGACTTCCCTGCCCCAATTCTATCAGTTCAGGTCACTTGGCTCAGCTGAAGGAAAGAGACGAGTAGGTGGGACATGTATGAAAAAAGGAAAAAAGACAGAAGTGGGATGGGGAGGGGAGAGGAGAGGGCGTCCCCATCACAGCTGTGCAGACAGCCCATGGAGGCCTCACTCTGCACAACACTGTCGCTGTATTACCACTCGATGCCTCCTCACTGTGAGCTGATTCCTGTTCCTGTCTCCATGTACAACAAGACAAAGTTTTGTTTTGAGAATCTTACTATCATCCCAAATCTTGGCTAGGATGTGGCAGATCCCATATTTAACCTACCTTACCTCTTAATCATCGTATTATAGAAAGAGAGAAAGAAAGCACGAAAATCTAGGCTAAGCCTGGACAGAGGTCCAGTGGGGACAGCTAAAGAGGTATTGCACACCCATGGCTGACAGCTTTGTAGCAAAACCCAGGGTGCCAGCTGCCATGTCCGGAGGTGTGGCCTTTGGGACCTCAGTCACTGGACCCCTTCTGCCCCACGCTGCAGGCGCACCTGTCAGCTTCATCCAGGATGAGCACCTCAATGCTGCTCAGGTGGAAGGAAGGGCAGTTGTGCAGGTGATCAATGAGCCGACCCGGGGTGGCGATGAGGATGTCAGGTGCCGCCCGAAGAGCTGCTTCCTGAGACTTCACATCTAGGCCACCTGTGAAGAGGAGAACCCCACCAGGTGGCTGGGTCAGTGGGTCATTCATCAGTATCCACCGAACACCTGCCACCTGCCTTTGCCTCAGCCAGATGCACAGCAAACCCCGGAGAACAAGATTGACAGAGGCCTCACCCACGTTAATTTTACAATACATCAGAAGAGACAGATTTAATTATAATTAGATGAGCCGGGCATGGTGGCACACGCCTTTAATCCCAGCACTCGGGAGGCTGAGGTAGGCGGAGCGTTGTGAGATCGAGGCCGGCTTGGGCTACAACGTGAGCGTAAGGCCGGCCTGAGCTACATAGTGCGATCCTGCCTCGAAAAACCAGGGCTGGGAGTTTGGCTCAGTGCCTTAAGTGCCTGCCCTGGCAGGCGCGAGGTTGTGAGTTCAATCCCTGGTGCCGCAAAAAAAAAAAAAAAAATTATAATTAGATGAAGTGCAAAACTACAAGATGACCCTAAAACACTTCAGAATAGAATGATTAAAGCCTCCAAGGACTAAGAGAAGCATCTGTGAAAACTGATGATGTCTCTACATGAGCATAAAAATCACTTCTAATTCTAGTTAAAGAGGATAAAAAGCAGGCTAGATAACATTATCAGTTAACTTTTAAGTAAAGTTTGCCCCAAATACTTTGATTGTTTTGTTTTTTTTGTTTTTTTTTGTCCATATCAGGGATCGAACTCACAACCTCATGCCTGCCAAGCAGGCACTTAAGCCACTGAGCCAAACTCCCAGCCCTGATTCATTATTTACACTAAGCAGAATATATACATTATATCAATTTTGTTCAGTACCAGGAAAAAAGTATTTTTTCATAATTTTGAAGTTTAGCTGGGAGTTTGGCTCAGTGGCTTAAGCGCCTGCTCTGGCAGGTGCGAGGTTGTGAGTTCAATCCCCAGTGCCGCAAAAAAAAAACTTTATTCCATAATTTTGAAGTTTCATTTTTCAAGGTTAGTTTGGTCTCAATGAAATCCCCTCCTCCTATCATCTATTATGGAAACATGTCACACAAATTTTTTTTGGTGTTTTTTTTTTTCAGTAGGAAATAATTTATTCAGCAAAGTACATTCTGACTAAATGAAGAAAGTGGTTTTAAAATTTATTTGTTTTAATTGCCAGAAACCAATCATTTGATCAGCCAAAGAAGCGCAGCTCAGTCAAAAATAATTCAACTTCTTCAGCTCTCCAGATTTTCCCATCCTCCCTGGCTCAAGTTTTTCTTTTTGTTTTGGTCTTTTTGAGACACGATTTCGCTATGTAGTTCAGGCTGGCCTCGAACTTGCAGCAGTCCTCCGGCTTCAGCCTCCCACGTGCTGGGACTGCAGGACAGGCATGCAACACCACACCCGGCCTTTGTCAGGCAGTTTTTAAGTGGATTCAACCGAAAGCCTTTCCTGGCACCCCCTGCCTGGAAGAGCAGAGCACATCAGTCCACCACTCCGTTTCCCTCACCGCATGGCCTGTTGGCAGCTGGCAGCCCTCAGCCCAGAAACTCACCTACGGCCAGGCAGGTGGTGATGCTACAGAACTGTGCCAGTTGCTTGGTGACTGAGTGCACCTGGATCCCCAGCTCTCGAGTGGGAACCAGCACCAGCACACGGGTGACTGGGGCCTGGCGGGGCTTGTAGATCAGACGCTCCAGGACTGGCAGAGCAAAAGCTGCAGTTTTACCTAGAGGAGATGGCAGGAAAGCAAGAGAAGGTTCAGTTCCTTCTGGCCTTAGGCTTTCATTGAGCATACTAAGCCTGTCTGGTCAGGAGAATATGAAAAACTTATTTGTCTTTTTTTCTTTTTATGTAGCCCAGGCTGGCCTCAAACTTGCCGCAATCCTCCTGCCTCAGCCTCCCAAGTGCTGGGATTACAGGCATGCACCACCATGCCTGAGAAAGAATTTTTTTTCATAGAACTTTCTGCTGCTTTCAAACTATACAGTCAAAGTAAAAATATCTGGGAAATACAAAGAACCATAAAAGTAATAAAAGTCACCAAGAAGACAGTCAACCAGAGATAAAATTTTGTTTGGCAGTGCTGGCATGAAACCCAGGGTCTCACACATGCTAGACAAGCACTCTGCCACTCAACCACACTCCCAGCCCTGACATAAACATTACAGTCCCGTAGTTATATGGCATGTTACCAAGTGAAGGATTAAAGGGACTCTATTCACTATTTTTATTACTACTCTCTGCTCTATGATTATTTCAAAATAAAAAGGGAGGGAGGGGCTATCTATGCATTTGCATTTGAGTTGAAATATATTTCAACTGCACACGTATCTGTAAACACTGGAGTATCCAGTGATACTAACTCAGTAGTGGGCAGGGGACAAGGGGGCAAACTGGGGGGCTGAGGGTGCTTTCACTGTATTTTTCCTAATATATTTATTTTGAGTGAGCCAGGCCTTGTCAACCTCTGAAAAGCCCTGTTTACAACCATCTTTATTTCTTTAGTACGAGTTAGTTTCTTTAGCACAGTAACTCAACAATTCTTAATAAAGCATTCAAGAATTGGGCCATGG
Source organism: Dasyprocta punctata (assembly GCA_004363535.1). NCBI lineage: Eukaryota > Metazoa > Chordata > Mammalia > Rodentia > Dasyproctidae > Dasyprocta > Dasyprocta punctata. Next base: position 14,379 of record RJWM01007925.1, on the reverse strand, counting down.
AGTGCCAAAGTGCCTCCAAAAAGAATGAGTGAATCAGCCGGGCGTGGTGGCGCACGCCTTTAATCCCAGCACTCGGGAGGCTGAGGTAGGCGGAGCGTTGTGAGATCGAGGCCGGCTTGGGCTACAATGCGGCGCAAGGCCGACCTGAGCTACATAGTGCGACCCTGCCTCAAAAAACCAGGGC
>RJWM01007925.1:0-14095 GCA_004363535.1 Dasyprocta punctata | reverse complement strand
ATCAAGCACTGACAAGAGTGACACAGGACAAGGAGGTGATGACTGCACACGCTGCTGCCACATGTCACTCGTAACCTGGAGAGAAAGGCTTAGGATCATTGGCCCATCCTGTTCAGGTTCACATGAAGCTGATTTTTGGGCTCTACAGACCAAGCCCAACTGTTCAAGTCCTTCAAGCTGTGTAGGTTTAGGAGACTGGGTATGTATTTTGTCTTCAGCATGGCATTTTGAAGACTAGACCGTTCAGTCTATCTCTGCCCCAGCAGCGGCAGGGAGCTGGGTCAGAGAGGTGACCTGCTGGGGCCAAGGCGGCAAGACCTAGTCTCCTAGCCCTAGTTCCTGGCCCCACTCTAGCTCTGGCAGGGACTGGCAATCCACGCTGCTGGCTCACTTATTGGTTTCCCAGACAACAGAGGACCCTCCCTGTCTCCCCACATTCTACCCAACTACAACCTTGGAGTGGGGGTAGCAAGGTGAATAAGAAACGACGCCAATATGATTTAAAACACTGTTGTGAAAACAAAATAGGAACTGGTCACCTCGGCGTTCCCCCACAACTTCAAAAGCCACTAAAACCACCAGCTGAGTATGAACTGCTGTAAACCTTTTATATAGTCCAAAAATCCAAGCATGTTTCATAAACAAGCCTTTTGTCAAGTCAACCTGGAGCCCTGTTCTGAGTGTGAGGGACCCTGCTCCCACCCAACGCGACCCCTTCTCCTCACCTGTCCCAGTGGCTGCACAGGCACAGATGTCCTTCCCGAGCAGACCCACAGGGATGCACGCCTTCTGGATTGGCGTGGGCTGCTTGAAGCCCATGGCTGTAATGGCCTGAAGAGAACAGACAGAAACAGATGGGCAGATGGGTAGGGCGGAGCCTCAGCAGGGCATGAATAGTCTCTATCAGTCCTTTCAGACTTTCAATTCACACACAGACTGAGTGCCTGCCATGTGTGAGCTGCTGTTCTATACACTGAGAATACAGCCATAAACAAAACAAACGAAGCAAAAAACAAAAGCCCCGCCTCAGGAGGGGAACAATTCAGCAGAAAGAGAAAGACCAAGAGACAAACACACGTCACATGCAGACAATATGCTATACATAAAACGAGCAGTCTGGGGGGCCATGGAGGGAAGGGAGTACAATTCACAACAGGGCTGTCAGAGAAGGTCTCGCTGAACCCTGAAGGGGTGAAAGAGCACCCAAAACTCCTGGAAGAAGAGTCTTCCAAGCAGAGGAAAACAAGTACGAAGGCCCTGAAGAAGAAGATGCCTGACCTAGCTGAGGGCCAGCCAGGGCATGTGACCAGAGCACAAGGAGCACAAAGAGATGTTGTCAGAAGGGACCAGAAGGAGCAGAGCGCCTCAGAACGATGTAAGGAATCTGACTTTTATCCCCAGTGAAAGGGCATAAAACACTCAGAGAGGAGAGGGACAGGATGGAACTTACTGCTTAAGCAGCCTCTCTAGCAGCTGTATGGACAACAGAATTGAGGGACCAGGAGTCCAGTAACAGGGTACCATAAGAATCAACCCAGGTTCCAAAAGAAGCCCTACCTTCAGAAGAGGCCGAGAGAGGTTCATGTCCTGGAAGGAGAGACTCTCGTCATACTGAGATGCATCTTCAAAGAATCCACCTACTTCCTACACCAGACCGCAAGACAGAGGATGAGAATTCCGCAAAAAAGGCCCAAGAACACGAAAACCTCAAAATCCTTTCAGGTTGCCCAAAATAAGCTGCCCTGTTTCCCAAGCTCACCTGTCCTTTCTTCTTCTTCTTCTTCTTCCGCTCCTTTACTTTGAGCGTATCTAGTGAGAAAAACCCATTTGATGCTCACGGCTCACACACACTGAGAACCTGCATCTGTTCCACGCTGTCTGGTGTTTTATGTGAGCCACCTCTGAGCCCACAAACCTGCCTTGCTTCCCAGTTGAGGACACTGAGTGGTAGTATGGCTAAGTGACTTGCCTAAGGTCAGACAAAAAGCCAAGTTCCCAAGTGCAGTCCAGGGACCAGGCTCTCAACACTACACTACATTACAGTGCTTTACGAATATTTCCACCAGAAATATTGCGCTACATGGGGGAGCCCCCAGATGTAGGTCACTTGCAGTTTTAGTCCCATAGCCATCTGGCAGCTGTGTGGGGCTGGAATGGGGAACGAAGCAGCTGCCTGCAAAGTACAACGACCTGAACAAAATCCCAAGGGAAGAGAAAACCCTGGACATAACGGCAGGGACATCCTCAACACTACTTTCTAAAGAAGACAGGAATTCCCACCAAGTGGAAGTGGAGACTTCCCAATTTCCAGTCCCATTTCCTTTTGAGGGACTGAACCGAGGATCTTTGGACTGAACTATATCGCCAGCCCTTTTTAAACTATTTTTAAATTTTGAGATAGGGTCTCACTAAGTCACTAACTTTCCCTGAGGCTGGGCTCAAACTTGCAATAGTGCTAGGATTACAGGCATGTGCCACTGATACCCGGCTCCAGGCCTACTTTTCACACCCTCGCCATAGCATTTACCTGCTTTGGTGAGGATGTTCTCTTCAGCAGATGAATAGTCAGTCTCTGATTCTTCGTCTGCAGAGCCTGCTTCCTCTTTCCCCTCGACAGTCTCCTGCTCCTCTAGGTCAGAGCCTGCCTGAGCTGCTTTATCCTCCAATTTCCCTGATTTGGCTTCTTTATCCTAGGAGCAAAACTCAAAATAAAGCAAAGTAACAACAAATTTCAGGAAAGTCAGAACCTAAAGGAGCAATCTTGAGCTCTGTAGTCTGCACAGGATGCTGCGTGCTGCACAGTATGGGTGAGGATGGGTGACAAGCACACGGCAGGGCACCTGCATAAGCTGCACCCAGCTCAGGCTGAGAGAACTGAGGAGGAGAGGCTGAGGATACAGCTTCCGGCACAACAGCGAGAGGTAGCTGTGTTTCTTACTCACCTCTGTTTTCCTCTTCTTTCGTACTTTCTCAATCTTCTCATCTAATGTAGTGGCTGCCCTCTGCAGAGAAAAATAAAGAAAAGGAAATATTGACACTAAGCAAGGTTTTTTGGAAAGCCAGGTCTCAGTAATACAGAAAGGGCCTCTCTGGCATTTGACAAATTAATCACTCTGTAGATTATCCACAGTCTGAAGGGAGAAAAATGTATCAAATAAATAGTACATCTGTAAAAAGTAAAACCTTAGACTAACAGAAAGCAATACAAACATGCAGTTTGGGTTTTGTTTTAGTTTTAAATTTTGTTCTTTTGGTGTGTGTTTTGTTTTGTTTTGTTTGTGTAACTAGGCACTGACCCCAAAGGAACTCCACCAATAAGCTACAAGCCAGTCCTTTATTTATTTACGGTGGACCCTCAAGTTACGACTGACATGACATATGAACAACTTATGACTGGAATTTCAGTTTCAACTTATGACCAGTCTCGAGTTATGACCCTAATGCCAGTCATTTGTGCTTTCTGATGATCTGAGATAGACTTAATCCTTGAAGAGTTCTGAAAGGAACACTGCAACATCCTTTCCTGTATGGGGTTCATTGAGACATCCTGGGCCAGTGTCTCTCTAAGGCCACTGAGATCTGCCTGAACAGGAGAGAGACTTTGCAGGCTGTGTAGAGGAGCCTGAGCCTTCAACTGACAACCTGAGTTACAAGCAGCCCTCAGGTGTGAATTGAGTTTATAGTGTCAAGGGTCCACTGTATTCGTTTTGTTGAGACAGGGTCTTGGTATATATAGTCTGAGCTGGCCTTGAACTCACTGGAAGCCTAGGCCAGCCTCAAACTTGTGGTACTCCTGCCTCGATCTCCCAAGTGCTGGAATTACAGGTGTGCACCATAATGCACAGCACACAGTCTGTTAATTAAAATGTTGAGTAAATTCAGATAATGTGGTACTGCTAAAACTTCAAAAAGGGTTAGTAGTCAGGCGTGGTAGCACAGGCCTGTAATCCCAGCACGCAGGAGCCTGAGAGAAGAGGCCAGCCTGGACTACATAGTAAGACCTTGTCTCAAAAAAAATAATAAAATAAAAAAATTTAAGAGTAAGGAATGGTAGGCTCCCTTTATGCACACTCATAGCACCCTGACCATTATGGGACCTGCCACAAATGCAATTAATTGTGCAATTATTTGTCTAATTATTTTGTACCTTGCTAAACTATAAGTTCCTTATTACATGGGGCCTTTACAGTAGAACCCAGCAACAAACAGAATATTTGTTAAATGAACCCAATATGAGTTTTAAAAGATGGGACAGGAAAACAAACACTTCATCATTAACTTGAAAAATAAGTTTACTATTCTCTGAAAAAATATCTGCTATATTTATGTAAAACCCTCTCGAGATGATCTTTAAAAGGCAATGCTGATTTACTTCAATCAGAACAAGAACCAGAAGAATGTGAATTAAATTGTTCTGAATAGGTAATATTTGATTCCCTTTGAAGTATGTGAATAAAAAAAAGTCCATCTTCTAGCTTGTTAACCAGATTTTCAGAAATGCACACAGGGTCTTGGCAAACAAGTAAAAGACAATCTCACTGGTGACAGCTCTGGCTGTACTGTGTGGAAATCAAGGACCCTGCAAGTGATGGCCCATGAGAACACCTAACAAGTGACAGAGAAATGGCAGTATCTGCGGAGCAGAGGCAGAGTTCAACTATCAAAAACCCCAGGACAAGCCAGGCGTGATGGCACATGCAAGTAAAACCAACACTTTGGGAGACGGAGGCAGAAGGACCACAAGTTCAAGGCCCACCTGAGCAATTTAACAAGACCCTGTCTCAAAGTAAGAAATTTCTTTAGAAAAGGGTTAGGGTCATACTTTAGTGGTAGAACACCCCTAAGTTCAATCCCTAGTGCTGCCAAAAAAAGAAAAAAAAAAGGAAAAAAAGAAAGAGCTGAGTGTGGTGGCACAGGCCTTTAGTCCTAGCACTTGGGAGGCTGAGGCAACAGGATTGCCATGAGTTAGAAGCCAGCCTGGATTACATAGCCAAGACCCTGTCTATGAAAGAAAAGAAAAAAAAAAGAAAGAAAAGAAAAAGAGAAAGAGAGAAAAGAGAAAGGAAAGGAGAAAAAGAACAAAGGTTACCTGATTCAAGTATCTTTCTAATACTCATAACAAGGAGTAAACATCTAAACATGAGAACACTTTAACATAGCTACATGTATTTTTTAACTCAACCATTGGGCCATCTGCAAATTTCCTCTAAAACCTTTTTTTTTTTCTTTTTTAAGAAAGGATATCTCACTATGTGGCCTGAGCTGAACTTAAACCGTTGAGTTGCTGATACTAAAGGTATGCACTATAAAAGCAAGGTCTGCCTTAATACATACACTTAAATAGATCAGAGCTTACCATCCTACCTCCAGGAAAAGCTATTCTGGAGTAATACTTTCACATGTCATCTGTAGATAGATGAATATGACTGTAACTACAGTTTGCAATAAATCCATTTTGGAACATTTTATACCTTGATGTTAATTAAGAATGTGGGTTGTGATCTCCCTCAAAACTATACCATCAAAACTGTACCACATTTTCAAAGGAGTTTCAGAATCCACTGAATGATGAGAAGCATTGAGGTCAGGATTGACTCACCCTGACCCACTACCCAACCTTCACAGCCCACGGTCGGGAACTATTGATCACTGTCTTACCTTCTTCTTGAGCTGGCTCATGACGTCAGCCAGGGCCCAGCTGTCATCGTACATAGTCTCCTTCTCAGTAAACACGAAGTCAGGGTTGAAATCAACACTGCGGGTCTTCTGCAAGGCTTTCTGCTTTCGGCCCAGCACAATGGGCCCCTAGAAAGAGAAGAGACAGGGTGACTACAGGGCCGAAAGGAAAGGAGGAGAAAAGGAAGATGGCCCCTAAGAGAACAGAATTACACAGGGCAAAACAGGTCACAAGGACAAAATGACTGATTTACAAAGGTGAGAGATTTTTAACACACCTCTCCCAGTAACTGACAGGCCAAGCAAGCCAAAAATGAGTCCGTGAAGAAAACCTGATGGACACAATTAACAAGCTTCATTCTCATCAACACACAGTGAACACAACTGTCATCCTTACATAATGTACGTAGAATCTAAAAAGTCCAACTCAGAGACAGACAAGAGGTTGCCCCGGGCAGGGGTGCAGGGACAATGGGAAGGGAAGGAAGAAGCTGCCAAGAATCACTCCAAAGCTTCTGGCTTGAGATGGGGACAGGATGGAAAGATGGGAAGGTGAGGGAGACCAGAAGTGAATTTGCAGAGGCCGTAGACAAGTGCAGAGGGAAAACACCTGTGCCGAATCCCTGCAGGGCAAGCGCCTCTATCAGGCCATAGTGCACTGTGCCCTTCCACTCCAACGTAAGCTTCGGGAGACTGCCGCTCACGCTGTCCACTGCAACGTCCCAACAGCTAACACTATGTCCGCAACGTTAGTAAACCCCGCCTCGATGAATGGATGGATAGGTAACATGGCTCTCTGCGCAGGAACCATGACTGCCTTCACCTCTGGACTCCTACGGCAGAGCCTGGATTAACCAGCAGGTCAGTGGACGCCTACTGTGTCCAGCAAGGTGACACGTAATAGCACGGCCAACAGAGCAGAGGTGTGTGAAAGCTGGCGGTGAGTAAGCAGGTGAAGATCTCAGGACCCCGGTAAGCCCCGTCCCGGCGGATGCTGAGGATTCAAGGCCAAGGGCCTGAGAATCCCGGGGAAGGGGCTTGGTCAAGGTATCCCCCCGGGCCGGGACCCTGCTCGCTGCTGTCTCTCATAACCACTGCCCGGCTCACACCTCTTCCTCCTCGTTTTCGGAGTCAGACTCGGGCTCCCCCGGCACCTCATCATCTTCGCCTATCGTCCCGATTAAACCGAGCTCCGCAAGCATGTTGAAGCAGAAGCCACTTCCGGAAGTGAGCTCCTCGCGCCGTTAGACCCGCCCTCTTCCGCGACTTCCTCTTGGTCACTGCCTGCATCACTTCCGTTTGAGGAAGAACCTCCCCCCACGTCCCACCACTACGGAACACCCAGAGTGCGCATGCGTTAAGCTGAGGCCGGGTTCCGTATGGTGAAATCAAGGGGGCGGGCTTTGATTTAAAATCCCATTGTCTAGGACCAAGCTCAGAAAGCTATAGAAATATGAGGAGTGTGCGAGCAGTTTGGAGGGAGAAAGCCTAAAGAGCTGTTTTGCCGAGCTCTCTATCTGTATATTCATAAACAAAAATTTGTGGCAGAAAGTACAACAAACGGTTAGCACCTTTAAATAAGTGATTTTTTTCTTACATTTTTTCCCCACAGTATTCGCTTTCATAAAAATGAACGTAAACCGGCGTGGCGGCGTATGCCTGTAATCCCAGCACTGGGGAGACTGAGGCAGGAGGATCGCTGTAGACTAGAGGACAGCCCGGGCTACATAAACGACTTCAAGACCATCCTGAACTGCATGGCAAGACCCTATCTCAAAACAAAACAAAACAAAACAAAACGTAAGAATTACAAACACATAATGTTTACTAAGCACTAGAACTGCTCTCAGTACTTTTACACGTATTCACTAATTGAATCCTTACAACAACCACAGCCTGCTGGTACCCATTACTATTGCCGTTTTACAGATGAGGAGACAGAGACATCGCAAGGTCACACAGCCGGTTACTAACAGAGCCAAGATTATTAGCCAGGCAGTGGCATCAGGATCCTTGGGGGAAAGGACTCAGAGCTTACTGGCAATTTTTCCTTTTATCCACTTGTTTTGTTTGTGATGAGGTTTCTTCCAGTTAGCATTGAACTCACTATGTAGCCCACACTGGTCTTGCACTCACAGGAATCTTCCTGCATCAGCCTCCTGAATGCTGGAATTATAGGCATATACTACCATGCTGGGCCTGCTCTCATCCACTTGTGAAATTTTAAAGTCAGCTCGTGATTGTTTCCTGCATGTAACTTGCCTTTGACCATCACCTCCTATATGAAGTCTTCCCCCAAGCATCTAGCCTCCCTTCCAAATCAGCATGTTCTACCTACAACCGAGTCATAGTTCTATCACAAAACTAGATTCCATTGGCTTTTTGTGTGTGTGTGTGTGTGGCACCAGGGATCGAACTCACAACCTTGTACCTGCCAGACAGGCGCTTAAGCCACTGAGCCAAACTCCCGGCCCTGGATTTTTGAGGCAGGGTTGCACTTGCGCTTGCGTTGTAGCCCAAACCAGCCTTGAACGCACAACGCTCCTCCTACCTCAGCTTCCCGAGTGCTGGGATTAAAGGTGTGCGCCACCATATTGGCTTTTTTTATTGCAATGTTTTCCGTTTTCGAGTGTAGAATTTGATGGCATTAATTGACTCCAGATATTGCACAGCCATGACGACTGTTTGCAAAACAATTTCATCACCCTGAACAGAAACACTGTAACCATTAAGCAATTACTGTCCCACTCTATTTTTTTCATCTATGATTCAACCAGTTCTAGATGGTTCATGCAAAATGACAATATACAGTATCTATTCTTTCGTGCCTGTCTTATGTGTCTAACATAGTATTTGCAAGATTCATCCATACTGTAACAAAAGATGAAGGGAGAGGAAGGGAGCAGATGGAATGGGAATGAAGAAAGAATTAAGCTGTGCTTGTACATGTACCAATTCCCCATGAGGAATGTAATCATTATGTACTGCAAACATGTACTAACAAAAATAAGTAATATTTTTTAAAAAACTGGTATGGCTGAATAATAGCGCATTGTTTGTGTAAACCACATTTTGCTTATTTATTCACCTGTTGATGGATGCCTGGGTTGTTTCCACCCTTTGTGAATGATGTGGAATAAACACTGTGGTACAAAGAGCTGAGGCCCTTTTTTCGATTGTTTTCAGTGTCGACAAAGGGGTGAAATAGCTGGGTCCTGTGATCATTTTATATTTAGCTTTCTGAGGAAGCACAAAAGTGTTTTCTACAAAACTGCATCATTTTACATCCCTGCCAATAATGCATGAGGGTTCCAGTTTCTCCACATCCTCATCAATGTTTATATTTTGGATGGCAGCCTGCATGACTTTACATGGTGGTTCTCATGGTTGTGAATTTTGTACTCTGGCTTCAGACACAGAGGCTTATGAATGGAGAACAGCTAACACTTTACTGGGTGTTACTTCCAGTGCACTGTGTCTTACCCTCCAGATCCTAAAGGAAGGTGCACCTCTCCTTAGTACAAAAACCATCCACATGAGAAAGTGACACATAAACAGAAGTCTGCATCTGCCTCCTGAAGTCCAGCCAGTTACTCCGGTGAAATCCCTTCTTCCAGACAATGGGCAGCAGAAGCTTGATGTGATTCATCTTCTGCCCACTTCTCTTGGCTTCCTCCCCACCAAGTTCAAGTTCAATCACCATCTTCTCTCATGCTGAGGTAGGACAAAAGAAACAAACATAGGTAGAAAAGAGATAAAGAAACTCCATGTCTCCTTTATTATCTTAAAACTCTACATCAGATCCTACTCAGCCCTGCACATAGGAATGTTAATGCTTTAGGAAAAGATGACAAAACCAGGTTTATTCACCCAAAATTTATCTAGCCTGTCTCATCCCCCTTCAAGACTGAGCACACCAGGATAAGAGCAGCTGAAGTAATGTTCCAGCTTTGCAGGGACACTCACGTGTCAAGGTTCACCACATCCAATCCTGGACCCCCGGGAATGACACCCGGAAGGCTCCAAACCTAAAGCAGAGCCTTGCAGACCGCCCCAGGGTGAGGTCACCTTCCCCAAGCAGGAGCCACTACCTGGCGATGGGAACCGAAGCCCAGATTCCTCTAGAGCTCTGGCAACCAGATCCAAGACAGTGACCCGCTGTCCCCAAGCCCCTTGGCCCCTCCATGAAAACTAGCCTCGTGCTTCCGTGAGCAGCCTGTTTTAACCCCTGCATGGCATCAGTGTGAGCCCCTCCAGGTACTCTAGCCAGAGGCTTTTTCTAGCCTCCTTCACTTTCTAATTCTGCCTTTCTATGTCTCACACTGATACATCCTGAAATTCTTTTTTTTGTGATGTGAGTCTAGAACATACCCAGCAGGCCAAATTGAGGGCCCTATCTTCTCTGTGGGGCACCTCCTCAGACCCCATTAGTTCTCCCTGAGTTTACTCTTGCCTCCTTTCCATTTACTCTCCTTGGGGCAGAGATCTTTTAAGAACTCAAATGATACTGCTATGGGCCTTGCTTCAAGACTGTAGTGTACTTAGAACAAAACCCTGATGTAGGCAGTGTGATTTTGACCCAGCCTACTTCTCCAGCTCTACTTCCCCTTACCCTCCCCCGAGTTTCCTCTGCCCCACCCACACTGCCCTTCTCCCGGTCACTCACACAAGCCAGTCCCTCCCCACGCCTTTGCACTCACTACTCCCTCCACCTGGAATGCTGTTCCTTCTGCTTCATGCATGACCAGCTCTTTCTCATCCTCCAGATTCTGCTCAAAAGACATCTCTTGCGAGAGTACCATTTTGATCACCCCATAAACCAGCAGAGCCACCCTGCAGATCCTCTCTGTCCCGTACCGCTCTGGGTACTCAACACTCCTTGAAATCATTTCCTGTATTTATTTGGTAAACTGCTTATAGTCCATCTTAGTCGTCAGCTCCAGAAGGGCCTCGGCTCTCTTATTTACCACTGCATCCCTGCTCTGAAGCTTGGTACAGGACAAGTGTACCATCATCATGAGATGAATGAATGAGGGAGTGAAGGTCCATCTGTGTTTTGAGGTGTTTGTCAAGTCTGCATGTTAATTTCCACTTGATTCTAGTAGATTATGGATCCCTCTCGGTCCTTCCACCCTGAGGCAGGGTCCACAGAACAGTAACCACCCCATACCTAGGAATAATGCTTCCCAAACCACTTGTAGTGGAGGATGAGTTTTTGGTTTTTAAGACATGTTCTTGCTATGCAGTCCAGACCAGCCTCAGACTTTCTGCTAGAGTTCAGCTGGTTGGAACACAAAACTGGCCTTGAAATCATAATTCTCCTGCCTCAGCCTCCTGGAGCACTGAGATTATAGATGTGTAACATGACCCCAGGCCAGGACCAGCATTTTCTATGTCCAATCCATGGGAGACTGATATTTTTGTAAAATATCATAAAAATGTTGTGGCAATATCAGTTTGTCAGAAAACATTCTTGTTCTCCATTTCTGTACTTATATTGTCACAAGCAGGTAAGGAACAGTTTACAAATGGAATTAGCCCACTCCACATTTTGGATCAGTCCACCTTAGAACAGCACAATCCACACATAATACGCACCACTGCCTTGAGCCCTTGGAAGAGCAGGACAGTTCCATCACACAGGATTAAAGGTAAAGATGGGGCCTAACATCAATAAATGCTCATGGTTAGAGCAGTACTGTTCCATGGAGGTTACTGTAGTGATGAAAATGTCCTATATCCGCATGAGCCAATGTGGTGATCAGTAGCCATGCGCAGCTACTGAGTATTCACATTATAGCTAATGGAGGAATTGAATTTTTCATTATATTCTTTTTCATTGCCAGGAATAGCACCCAGGCCTCCCACACTTGGCAAGGGCTCCTCTCCTGGGCTATGCCACAGTCTGAAGTAACTGCTTTCAATAATACAGGTGTACCATTCCCAACTTAATTCTTCCATCTTCTTTAGCACCTAAGTCAAATCCATTTCCAAGATCTAACTATTCTACTTCCTAAATATAGGTCGGATCCCATGCCTTTCTCTCTCGGGCAACTCAGTAGATGACAAACCCATTCAAGGCCCCAGGCAGCCTTGATCTCTCTCCTCCCACAGAACCCTCCCCAAGCTCCACAGTCACTGCGTCCTGCCGATTTGCCAATAGCGCCTCCCCTGCCACGGGAACGCTCCTGTGGTTACCGTTCCCACCCCAGTGCACTGCAAGAGTCTTGAGGGGCTTCCTGTTGTATTGTAGAATAAAGACAAATCCCCTCCTGCTGGGCCTGTAAGTCTCTCCTGGTCTCATCCCCAGCCCTTAAACGGTCAAACTCTCTTCCTTCTTTTCCTTTTCTCCCTCTCCCCTCACACTCCTCCAACTGTTGGGGTCCTGGGGATTAAACCCAGCCCCTCACGTGTGCTGAGCAAGTGCTCAGCCTCTCAGTTACACTTGTGGTCCTTTTTCTTTCTTTTTTTCTTTTCCTCTCTTTCCTTCTTCCTTTTTTTTTTTGCGGCACTGGGGATCGAACTCACAACCTCGCACCTGCCAGACAGGCGCTTAAGCCACTCAGCCAAATTCCCGGCCCTAGTCTTTTCAGGCAGGGTCACACTATGTAGCTCAGCCGGCCTTGTGCTCACTTTGTAGCCCAAACCGGCCTCGAACTCACAATGCTCCTCCTACCTGAGCCTCCCGAGTGCTGGGATTAAAGGCATGCACCACCACGCCTGGCTTCTTTTTTCTTTTCCTTTCTTTCCTTCTTTGACACCGGGGATCGAACTTATAGCCTCGCGCCTGCCAGACAGGCACTTATGCTACTGAGCCAAACTCCTGGCCCTAGTTTTTTGAGGCAGGGTCACACCGTGTAGCTGAGGCCAGCCTTGCGCTCGCATTGTAGCCCAAACCGGCCTCGAACTCACAACACTCCTCCTACCTCAGCCTCCCGAGTGCTGGAATTAAAGGCGTGCGCCACCACGCCCAGCTCTTTCTTTCCTTCCTTGTTTCTCTATTTTTTCTTTCCTTTCTTTCCTTCCTTTTTTTTTTTTTTTTTTTTTTTTTTTTTTTTTTTTTTTTTTTTTTTTTTTTTTTTTTTTTTTTTGAGATGGAGTGCTCACTAAATTGCCCATGCTGGCCTCAAGCTTGCAATTCACCTGCCTCAGCCTCCCAAGTACCTAGGATTGTAGGCATGGCCCATAATGCCTAGCACAGCGCAAGCAACTTCTTCTTCTCCTTCTCCTTGTCTCCTTCTCTTTCTCCTCCTTCTTCTTGTCCTCTTTTTCCTCCTCCCTCTTCCTTCTTCCTCCTCCCTCCTCCTTCTTCCTTTTCTCCATCCCCTTCCCTTCTCCTTCTTCTTTTCTAGTAAAATGCTCCTGTGATCACAACAGATGTGCTTCTCCTTTGAAGCACCAGACACAGTTGCAATATGATTTTCATTTGTGGTAAGATAACTGATGCTCTTCCTCACCAGTATCAGCAACTCAAGAAACAGAACTGGGTCTAGTTTTGCTTAACATTTCATTTTACCACCTGGCACAATGAGGGTGTTTAATAAAAATGTGTTACCAAGACAATTTAGCAGAGCAGTTGACCTCAAAGTTCCTAGAATCAGCTCCCTAGGTTCAGATCTTCATTCCACCTCTTACAAATTGTGAACCTGGGTAAATTAACCTCTCTGGACTTCTGTTTTCTCATCTGAAATTGGCAATGTAATAACATCCATGATTAAGAGTTGTTAAAAGATTATAGAATATGCTTTTTTTTTTTTCAAGATGGCATCTTACTATGTTGCCAAAGTTGGGGGTTTTTTTGTTTTTGTTTTTTGCGGCACTGGGGATCAAACTCACAACCTCACACCTGCCAGACAGGCGCTTAAGTCACTGAGCCAAACTCCCAGCCCTAGCTTTTTGAGGCAGGGTCGCACTGTGTAGCTCAGGCCGGCCTTGCGCTCACGTTGTAGCCCAAGCCGGCCTCGAACTCACAACGCTCCTCCTACCTCAGCCTCCCGAGTGCTGGGATTAAAGGCATGCACCACCACGCCCAGCTCCAAAGTTGGTTTTGAACTGTCTTGTTAAAGCAATCATCCTGCTTCAGTCTCCCCAACTGGTAGACAAATAAAAAGAAAAAATAAAGCCAGGCATGGTGGCACACTCCTGTAATCCCAGCACTCGGGAGGCTGAGACAGGCGAATTGTTACAAGTTTGAGACCAGCCTGGGCTACAAAGTGAGCCTAGACAGGCACGGATCAGGACTAAACATGGACTGCCTTCCGGGGTCCTGACTGGGACCTTGGAGGAGAACGAGAGGGGCTCCTCGCGGGGCCCCCGCCCGGCCCGAGCGGCACAGGCACGGATCAGGACTAAACATGGACTGCCTTCCGGGGTCCTGACCTGGGACCTTGGAGGAGAACGAGAGGGGCTCCTCGCGGGG